>VYZV01045073.1:0-17500 GCA_013401275.1 Pandion haliaetus
AGTTATACCTTTTTAGTCTAAGTATAGAAGACGGTTGCTTTCTGCCTTCAGACTTCAAGTAAAAAAGTGTTTTATGAGCTATGCCAGGGATGTGGATGGAATGCACTTTTATTTCAACAAGCACTGTATTTCCTTCCCTTTTTTTTTCTTTCCAACTCCAGGAATGGTAAGCTCATTCCCATTTGGTTGGCTGGGTAAATGCTCTCACATTAGAACCTTTTTTCTTGTCTCTCACTCTTGACTGATTCATAGTCCAATATGGAAGCAACTTAAAATTCATATTAATTTGCTAAATGTCAGCTATCTGAAGAATTCACAGGTTTATTTCTACGTTGTTCCAACTTGATTATGAATCACCAACAAAATGAAACATATGCACTGGCTATACTTTTTGCCTACATATTCAATATAATTTTATGCCTCTCACTAAACATGTCCTTGGGACAGAGATGATTACTAAATGTAAAATAACCAGCTTATTCCTCTATGAAATCTTGTGCATCCTCTTGTAGAGATGGTGGGATTTCAGGTCTTCATTTTTCACTTCATGCTTTAGCAGCACTACTTCACAATTTTTCTTACATATGCTTTTAGAGACAAACACATATTCTGAATTCTATTGGTTTGTTTAAAATCTAGTACAGCCTGCACCACAAAGCAAAACAAAGTTCCTCAGTGTCGTTACGTAAATAAACATCATTGTTAAAATCTATTCAGTGCATATCCAGAGAAGCCTGAAGCACCGTTTCTTCAAAGAAACATTGATTCTGCTCATTCTGCAGTGAATTCCAGAACAGATTGGCAGCAAGAGCCTCTGGGTCTGCCCTGTAGAGCTTTCAAAATCATGTCTTTCTTGGCAATAGTATAATGAGACATCTAAGCTTCTCTTTGCCAGCTTTATGTTTTTGGCAGGAACGACTGTATTTAGCATAAAATGCCAGTAATCAAGGTTGAGCAGCTTTGGTTTTTACACATTTTCCCTCTTTTTCTATTAAAAAAAATTAGAAACTAAAAATCAGAGACCTTAAAAATGTCTGCAATGCCAGCTCACATGTCTTGGCAGAGGATATTCTATTTAAGGTAATTTCCCTCAGACTTCTTCCCTATTCTGCAAGTTTTATACTTCAGCACATCAACTGCATTCTCTCTGGAGAGGATAAAAAGAACAGATTGCAACTCCCTATCAAGGTTATCCTCACAGACATCAGTACTAAGGCAGAGGTTACTCATACGTTATTTGTAACTTACCCAACCAACTCAAGGTAATTTTAAAGAACTTATCAAGAATATCTCTCAGCTAAATCTGTAAAAGGTGTCTACATCTAAGATTTAAAGCCTTACCACTTTTCAGCACTCGTTACCACCCGTTCCTAGAAGCTGCCCAGGTTCTGTAAGCATCTTTCACCGGGAATTTCAACATCTGGCTTTGGACATAGCACAAAGCATGTAAACCTGAATTAACCTCAGCTTCAAAATGTCCAGCTTGAATCTCAGCCTGTAATCATGCTTTCAGAGGTGTTTACATCTTCTCAGTGTGAGTCCGAGAATCCTTCTCAGATTATCATCACCAAGTCCAGCCGCTTAAGAAACACAGGCAACACCAGCGTAGTTGCCTCCCCTCATGTCGACAGTGGGAGACCTGAATTACATTCCCCTCTTCCCTGGCAGAACCCTTTATTAGATTATGCCTTCTGCATAACTGTAGCACTTCGGTGTACAGCTATCCCATCGTGGCAGCCTGTGTTAGGAATCAAGGCCTGGTCCACATTTAAACATTTCAAGGCCACCACCTTTCAGAGCAGCCTAAATACATACATGGAACAAAATTTGGTCACGCTGCATCTATACTGTCTGTCTGGAATGAACTGTGGGTCCAAGCTACCTTTTGAACAGTGCCTACGTTTTCTCTCAGAGGGAGCTCTCCGGCTTTTTCCAGATAGAAATCCGAAACAAAAAAATGTGTACGTGATTGGGCAATGAGAGGATCGGAGCCCCAGAGCAAAACAGAGAATAATCCAAACTGACAGGATATTTGCCCCTAATGCAGCTGCTCCAGTTCCTGTGGAGTACTTAACTCTCTGTTAGACAAACCTCACTGAGGAAAAGCTGAAGCTTGACTCTACAGAATGCCCATACGAGAAAGGCAGACATGGGTTCCAACTTTGCTGACAACATGAGAGTTTTTGGTCCTATCCTTAGAGCCACTGGAACAGGAGTGGGTCTGGCTTCTCTGGTGTAAGTCACCAACCCTCCCGCACTGATCCTATCCAGTGACTGTTTAGCTGTTTCTTGCAAAATGGAGCTGGTTTTCCAGGAGACATTTAATTTCTGAAAATACCCACTAGCACTAGTGATGACACTTTCACCTGCAGAATGGAAAAGGGATTTTTCATAAATTTTTTTCACAACAGAAAGGATGAAACCAAGGTTCCCCATATTCAAAGCAAGTGCTTGAGGGTTTTGGGAGAGGTTTTTTTTTGGTTTGGTGGGGGTTTTTTTGGTTTTTTTGGTTTTTTTTGCGGGGGGGTGGGGTGTTTTAATTAAATCACTTCTAATCCCTGTGCTGGGGGATACAAGGGCACCATGTGCATTCTTGGCTTTTTGCAAAATGACTGACATAGACAGCTAAATACAGGAGACCACACAGGACTGTGAATCTGGATGCGAACAAAGAGCATCTCTGCAGCCAGACCATGTAGGAGCATATGGTGGAAAGGGACCCGAGTTGCTGAATCCCACTCACCAACTTTCACACATAGAAATACACTTTCATGATTTTGCTAGTAAGGTGATCCAATGGCATGTATTTGAGCTCTTGAACCCCTGCCTGAGGTGATCTTCTGTAAATGAGGAACCAGTGGTCCTCTGAAAGGTTGTTTACTGTAAAAATGGCTGTTCCATAACCACACTGGCCAATGCACTCTCTGTGCTGTATAGCCCTCTGACCTGACTGCCAAGAGAATCTGCTGCTTTGAAAGTAGAAATGTTCACAGTTCACCCTAAATTTATGCCTTGCCAATTTTCTCTACTCGTTCTGGTGCCAGCATTGTTTTTCATAATAAGCAGCTTTTCCCTCTCTTGGGAGGAAGTTCTTCTCCCATTTGTATTTATAAACAGCAGTCACATACTACCTCAACTTTCATTTTGTTACATAAAAGAAGCTAAATTTTTTGAGTTTTCTCTCATAAGATAGCTTACGAGCCTCTCAGTTCAGAGCAGGAATTAATGAGCAATGGCTAGCTACATTTCATAGTATAAGAATGAAGGGACAACAAAGGAAATTAACAGGCTTAAGGCAAAAAAAAGGTGATTCTTTACACAATACTTAGTTAAACCATGACAATTCCTGCCACAGGATATTATGGTTGCCAAAGTTTAGATGAGTTCAAAGTGATTAGATAAATTGCTGGAAAGGATATGAAACGCAAAGATATCATCGGTGTCTGAGGGAGTCCCTGACCCACAAACCGCTGGAGGCCACATGAGCATCCAGCAAAATACACTGTGCATGTAATCTTCAGTCTCCATGGGGCATTCACTATCAGCTGGTGTTGGAAGCAAAACAATGGGTCCTCCTTGGATCTGCTGCTGTCCTCAATTTTTCTGCTAAGTGTCTTAAGTGCCTTTCATTTGATGCTATTCAGGCTTATTTCTATAATTCCAGTCCTCCAGCACATCCAGTTCTTTCACTGTTTTATCTTCATTTTTATCTTCACCTTGCATCATCAAGTTAATTTCACCAGGACTTTTTGACTCCTTGTGTCAGGGTCATTATTTGTCTGTTAGAACTGATCTAATACCGATCTTTGAAAAATACAATTTCAGACTTCCTCCTCCAGTGTAAAATTTCCTTGGGTAATGCCATCTCCTTCATCCACATTCCTGCTTACCTCACAGCTCCTTTGCTTTATGGAGGAAACCTGCAGTTTATTCACCAGACTTCCTTGTCAAAACTGAACCAAAATATACATTGACTTCTTGAGTTACAACTAAACTGTCATTAATCACCAATTCCACATTCTCATGTTTGGTATTCATATATTTATGTGTGAAAAAAAGTTTTGGTCTTTAATAGCTTTTGGAAAATCTACTGCAGGTTGATTTTTCTTAAACTGTGCTTACTCTTTGTGGCCTCTCTTAAAACTTCTTCAGATAACCAGTCCCATTACTTCAGGTATTTCCAGTAATCTTTTAACTTATTTCAGATGTCCTTCCTAATGTGAGTATTCTACCAGTGGGGACTGGAGCAAAGGCTTTTAATAAAAATCTTTGCTAGATGTAACTTCTTTGCCCAAAGAGATCTCCTGGTCTCCTCCAAATCCAAGACTCTACACTCCTCCAACTCCAATTAGTTCCCACAGGTGACATCCACACTGCTAAATGAAACGCCCCAGATACTCCTGTGCACTCAAGCAAACAGGCACACGATAGCTTCCGTTTGTTACAGCAAACTTTCCTAGATGCCAAAATGTTGCGATGACTTAGAAAATTCTGAATGGGAAAGATCACTGGGCCATTCTCATCCCTAAAGTGCCCCTGGGAGTTGCCGGGGAGCATGCTTGGCTGGCACCAGCCCACAGTGCAGCAGGGACTGCTGTAGCAGTTTAACGGGATAGAGTCTGGTGCCTGGGAACAGGTCAGGCACTGCTGGATGTACTGGTATGGAGCCGGCCTTGCCGTGTCACAGCTTGAAACAGACACCCTTAACTATAAGGCTACTTTTGTTAATCCTTATGCTAAATTTATACTGAATCAACTCATAATCATCCAGTACAAGGTCACCCTCTACAAGCTAGTATTCTCAGCAATTTCATTACTTACTAAAATCATTGCTTGATAATCATCATCTAACAATGACTCAGTGATCCTGGAAATGCCCCATGGGTTTAAAGTGTTTCAATGCTAATCTGGACATTTTTCATTCATCAGGCTAGCACTTTTGCATCCTAGACGTACTTTAACCTTTGTGCATTCAAAGCCTTTTTCTTCTGTCTCCTTCTGTCTCATTTCACTGTGACTGTGAAAAATAAACTCTGAAGACTGCTATTCTGGGTATGCTGCCAGTCATTAGTAGCATAGATCACCCTGTAAGCAGCATGTCTTACAGATCTTCATGTCAGTCTAACCTTCTTTATAAAAACCTTTTGATGATTCTATGAAATTGCCAGAGAAATCTTAATTGACAAAGGCATGTGGAGCAAAAATCTGATAAAATGGCTTATAAGAGATTTTCACTGTTTAATTTAGATACCAGGCATACTGAACGTTCAAAAGACAAGATAGTTCATAGCAAAAACTATGCAGGATGCTTTCACCAACCTTTTATGTGCCGTGTCTGATGCCTAAAATGAGGTGGTGGGGTTTTTTCCAGCATAAGAAAATGGGTGATTATCTTTCCTGTTTTTTTCTAGAACAAAATGAAATGGAGAGACGGACAGACGGGTGGTTACAGGAGAGTTTACAATTTCCAATGGCCTACCATTCTCACTCCTACATACAAGTGTTCACACTTTGTGCCAAGTAATGTCCCAGGCCCAGTCCTTCTTGCGCTGTTTTTATGATCTATCATTTCATACATGGATCATTCTGCCTTTAAAACTACAGAGTCTGGAAGCAGGAAGTCTCTTGTAATCTGTGCCAGGATACTTCCCACTTCAAAGAGGACTTTTGTTCATTGAGGTCTTCATATAAAAAGTGACAGTCACCCAGTCCTGCACTATTACATACGGCTTATTTGTGCAGAAGTACATTTTCACCAAAACTGAGAATACTGGCACTTTAGTTAAGAAAAACGGGCCTTTTGTGCAGCTCTAAAAATTGTAACCCATAGATAAAAATTATTCTTCTTCATAAAATGATGTATTATTTTATTAGCAATCAGGTTAGACAAGCTTTTGAGGTGAATGTGTGCAGATTGTAAAGCAGTAGAAAACACCAGTTTTGGAGTTTGTAAACCACCTTTTTGCTTGTGTCAGCTAAACTCATTTTTCCCAAAGTGATATTTAGGTTAAATTGATGGGTAAATAGCTTCCACCAAGAGGAATAGCAGTATACTGTCCATATTTTTTATCAACAACTCTTCTAAAGAATGTCATGATTAAACCAGGTCTCAAGTCTGAATCAGCTTGAAGGAACAACAGAAAGATTAACTCCATGTTTAGTTAATGCTACATAATTTATTTAATAAAGTCTCCAAATAAGCATGGAAATTACAGGCCTGACTACAATTGAATGTATCCGAAATAAGACACTTTACATGGCTGATTGAACACGAGCACACAGACAAATGGAATTGGAAAGGGTTTTTAACATGGAAAGTTTAAATTTTATGGTTCTTACTATAATTTATAACAATCACTAACATGTAAAACAACACAAAGGGCAATCCATCTTGCAGACAACATAGAAGCCTCTGAGCTATGTCACGGCAAGAAACTAAGAGCTAATTTTCATACATCTAGGTATCACAGCTTGATTTTGGAACTCAAATGCTATCAAAATGTACCACCTCCTCAAGTTCAGAGTAGAAACATACAAAAATACTTATTAGGCAAAGACAGAAAGATTCAGCAAGTTCCAGGCACTTGCAAAATAAGCATTTTATGTTTGCAGCTGCATGTCTCTCTGAAGGACGAGCTTCCAAAAAGAAATGAAAAGAAATATTCCAAGAAGCAGCAATGCTATGCTAAAAAAATCAGTAGCATAAGATGCTCATGGGAAAGGGTTTTCTTTTCCTCAGTTATCACTATTAAGAGTAAAAATTTGTTTAGTTGGAATAAGTAGTATTACCAGATGGAAGTCACAATATATATCTCTGTATCTTACTCCATTTTTCATTAAGACAATTTAGAATCAATGATTAAAGCCTTAGTATAAAAAAACAAAACAAAGAGTATAGGTTCACATCAACACAACCAGCCTGCGATGTCTCACATTTTATTTCTCCTATACCTTTGTTCATTTATCATCTCTTATCCTCAGCATCCTAACTTGCATGCTTAAGTCTTCACTTTAGAGTGCCATAAATATTAAATTATTTGTAAAACACTATATATGCCTCAAGGTTTTATATAAATTAAATGTTGCATCTGAATGGCATTAATCATTAGTTAATGGCCACTGAGGGAATGTTAACAGGTTACAAAACAGGTTTCCAACACAAAGACATACAGACAAAGTCTGGAAGATTTAAATCTTATCAGCCATAAAGATCTCAGAGGAATTAAGATGAGAAACAGCTAAGCACCTATACATACAAATGACAGTATCTGCAGAGGGTTTCAGAAAGATACCTGTGGTGTCCCACGCATCATCTTTTTGTTCCTAAGAGGGAGAAAAACAATGTGCAAGATGTTTCAGACACAAAGACAATAATGGATGAGAATTCACATTAATATCAAGAAATAATACTATATTGTTTCTAATGACCAGATAGGGAAAGGATCCTAAATGATTTGGTGAGACCTCTTTGTGCTGAAAAGTAGCCTATTATAAAAATCAGTTTTCTTCAGGCACTTTGATGGTAGGACTTAAGTATACGATTAATTCTTTAGAGTCTGAAATAAAACATGAGCTAAGCTCTATAAGGTGATGACTTCGATGAGGACATCTACTGTAGAAAATCTGTCCGTACTAGAAATTGCAAATGGTACGTAATGGTGATGGAATTTGCAGGAGGAGGACATGGAGCATTAAAGTACATGCATTTTGTACTGATCCCAAAAAACCCCTGACACTGCTAGGCTTGAGCATGTAACTGAAAGGAAAAAAAAAAAATCATGCTAATTAGTTTTTAAAGAAATTTCCTTTGTGCATTTCATTGCATGCTCAATACCAATACTTATATCTTTATATAACTTTCAGTCAATTAGGGCTGATTCTGCAAAAATACCTCTGTACACACTCTTGACATTTAGAACAGGATTTTCTACTCAGGGGAATACAACTGCAGGACACAGAAGCCACTTAGTTTCCCCTCTCATTAAGGGATGCTCAGAGGCAAGTCAGTTTTTTATAAAGCATTTCCTTTTCAAACATCTTTCTGCAGAGACTTCAGGAGTGCTCTGTCATATTCCACACTACTCTTTTAAGAAAGAATGTATTTACTTTTTTCCCCACTGATCTCTGTCTGTAGCTGCACCACAAACAAAACTGTACAAAACAAGTGAACAATCACATCCACATGGCAATGAAATCTGACAGAAAACATCTATCGTTACATTGGGCAGTTCTACCATCTATCTGCACAAACATGGGAACATTCATTTTCCAAGGTATCCAGGTGGCTTCACTGATGCCAACCAATGTCATCAGAGGATGTAATAGCCGAGGATGATTACAGAGAAGACTAATTTTCTTTTTTTTTTTTTTTACAAAAAGGTGTAGTGAAAGGAAAACAAGTAAAAAGATAAAACCTTTTTGAAAAACAAACCAAAAAAAAATCTCACCTAAATCCTCTTGCAACAGTTCCTCCTGTCTTTCTTCTCTGCTGTAGCATGAAGCATTCTATATTTTCTGTACAAAATAACGTCTTAAAAAAATACTGGCTTGAGTGATAATCCACATTTCCCCTCAGTAAGCACTTTTAACCAACTTTAGTTAAAAGCTTTAAAAAACCCAAATCCTGAAGAGTATTGCCAGCAAAGAAAGAAAAATAATTACTCTAGTTAGCTGTTGAATATTGACTTTAAAATATAAAGCAAGCCAGCTGAAAGAACATTTGGAAAGAAAATGGTCTAGCTTATCCCCAGATTTGATTTTTATCCCCAGAAACTGATTTGATGTGGGCAGTCAGAATGGGACCTGATTTAACTAAGCAGTAAGTCTGGCCCATAACAACTTCACAAGGTAGCCTAAAATAGCTAATAGCTGGAAGCTGGATAGGTCTAAGTGTTAAATGCCAGAGGCTATATTCAGTGTCTACACTTACTACGACATATTTCTATGATTCAGCTACACCACAAAAAATCTGCTGAACCTCTTCTTACTTTGTAACTTAAATGAGAAGTTCTAGTTTATTTACTAAGCAGTGTCATAGTTCCAAGTCATGGCTTCAAAACCACATCCTATAGTCACACTGAAGTTTGGTTTGCGTTCTCTTACCCCCTGTTTTGTTGCCTATTGCTTCTAGCAAGACACTGGTTTTTCAACAAATATGTAAAAAAGAAAGAAAAAAAGAAAATAGCATAGACCAGGTGATGTTGTCACATTGAGCAGTTTTGCTTCACGCTTCAACTATTTGTATTGCTCCTAACTTAGGTTTGTGTAAGTGATCAAAGGATACCCTTTAAAAAAGTAAAAAAATAACATAATTGTATTATTTGTAGATATATCATTATACAGGTCTGACACTGCAGAAAAATCACTCAGCAAGCCAATAATCCTCTGATTTACATAGCATATTACAACATGCATAAAGGCTGTCCACATATTATAATCTTAGCTAGCATCTTACCAAAAAAATAACACCTACATTCTCATGATCCTGTCTACTGGGAAGCTTACACGTTTTCTTTCATGACAACATATCATGCCATAATTCATAAAGTAGTGACTTTTTTTGCCCTGTGAGAAAAATCTCCATAAAATTGTTCAGCCAGCCAAGATGGCTGTGCTTAGTTTTCTCAAGTGAGAGTAAATGACAAGTTTCCTCTATGCTGAGAACATACACGATTATTTTATATTAATGCAATTTTTCTGAGTCTACATCCTGAATTTGTTGAACATGAATGGCTGTAGTTCAGGGAAGGGAAAAGGCTTTTCAGAAAGTGTGGCCGGGGAAGAAGGGGACAGCTCTCCCCCTCGGCATCACGTTCAGAGTGGAGAAATAGTTTTTGCACCTTGACCGTGCTAACGATTCAGTTTTGCTAGCATGAGCGCAAGTGCGGTGATCCCAGGGGAGATCCCTGCGTGGCTGCATACAGAGAGCTGGGAGGTTCTGACCGGGTCCTGACACCCCAGCTTCCCTGGACTTCACTGGGGCAGGATCCAACTGACACGTAAAACCTCACCTGCCTCAGAGCAGTCTTTGTCCCTGCGGTCGGAGAAAGGTTCTTTAAGAGGTGTGAGTCACGGGACATACCCATCAGCTGAATGACTCGGGCAACATCTGAAATCAGCAAGCAGGGTAGGTATGCAATGTTACTTTTTTTCCTCAATGTGCTAAAATCTCTCCCAATGAAAAAAAGATCAAAAAAGTAATTACAAGCATAAAACGACAAAGATCTCCTATAGAAAGCAGCTTATAAGGCGGACTAAGCAGAACTGATGAACATCTCCCACATCTAATTGTGGGTCTATAACACCAAAAAAAAAAAATTTCTATTTATATATTTTTAGATCCCCTAGAATAAGCAAGAGCATACAGTGAAAAAGAGCAAAAACTGTTCCTGTGGAAAACAAGTACTTTAGGTAAGCACACCCATCAGGATAAAGAAAACGTGTCAAGTAAAATCCTGCTCTCACTGAAGATAATGGCTTTATAAAAAGTTTATCACATGCTTTATTTTTATATTCAGAAGGTGCAGATTTAAAGAAATGGTAATGCCACAGATACAACCAATCAATAGAAATTGCCTGAAAATTGTCTGCCAAGCCTACACTGTGAGAGTGATTTCCTATAGCTTACACTACTCTTTTGTCTATGACAGTAAAAAAGTCATATAAAATGTGGACAGAATTCTGCCACAGCACCATAGCAGTTTGTATTATTGCACAAAGCTTTGTTCAAAGTAGGCAGTGTAGTATCCGGCCCTGTCAATGCCCAGTGTTTTGTTCTGGAGGCATTAACTTCTTACAGAGGTTTTGATTCAGAAAACCAAGTAATAACTTACAAAGAGTAATGTTTTGTTTGTCCTTGTTCATGTAATGTTAGATTTAACTAAACCTGAGCCTCTCAGATCAATTGTGTGGATTTTTAAAGAGGTAAGACAGTGTAATTTGAAAAATTACGCGTATACATGCATACACATCAGCCCTTCATCCCTGCTGCTGAAGTGAGAGGCAATGACACATGCAATAGCTTTCATTTGACCTTGTTGTGTAGGCCAAAGGCAGCGTGGAAAAGGCCGTTTTTCTCACAGAAGTTCTGTAGAACTTAATCCTGTCAGTGAGAACGAAGACGATCACAGGAATTACACAAGATTTTGAAGTTATGGGATTCACTGTTGATTGAGTTCCATGGGGACTCACAGTGTCCTATGGAAACGTAAGATTCCATATTTATTCAAAGTAAAGGTGGTAAGGCACTTGCTTATGAACCTTTCTCTCTCTACTGGCCCTACTATGGATTACTGCTGCAGTTATCATTGTTTTTTGAGTATGGCCGTATCAAACTCAGCACTAGTTTTACTCCTGCATTTCCATATTTGTGTATGGATATGTATACATACATATACACTAGAACATCCACAATCTTCATTTTCATATTCCAGCAAGTCTGCTTATTTATTAACACATAGTAGCTGAAACCGAATGATGAATGCCAGCTACAGGTAACTCGTATTAGCTGCCAAGCCACTTAGTTCCAAATTTATCTAAACAGTCTTCCAACAGTTTTGTGAAATTATTAAAAACAACAGTAATAAATATAAGAGCAAGCACCTGAGTAAAAATCATGTAGTTTGTATTATTGTATCTTTAGTCATTGTGACAGTATAAAAAATATCTACTCATTCAAAACCAGAAAATATATTTCTGTGAATATTCCACTATTTACGAGTATAAGGTAACCCAAAATGTGTTTGTCATTCATAAAGAAACTTGTAAGGAAAACCAATTACTGAAAAATACTATGTTATTTGTAAAGCATACTATTAAGTGAAAGAGATATAGCTTGATCTCTTTAATCACATTTTTCTCTTAACTCAGTGAATGTGGTGCTGAAGGGCATGCAGGAACAATACAACTTGAAAGTTGGGTAAAAAATTGTCACATAAAAGCCTCCAAGTATATTTTTAACAAGATGCTCTTGATGCTTCAGTAAAGCACATGCCAGAAGCACTCTGGGCTGTCCCCTTCTAAGAAGCTAGTATGTGTACGCATTACTAACAGTAAATGACTCCAGAAACAGATTTTATTTTCCAATTTTAAGAACTGTTTACCATAAACTAAAACATAGACTTCTCATTTCAAAACTGCACTAACAGTGGGTTTTTAAAAGAAAAAAAACAATTGTGAGTATATTTTCCATCCTTAGAATATAGGGATAAATCCTCTCTGCTGCCTCTTTCGGGTGCTCCTTCACCTTTTAGGAGTGAGGGAGGACAGAATGACATAAAACTGCCTCTCCAACTCCTGTTTCAGCTTTGCCCACCTGCTTGCCTCCTGTGCATGGAAAGATGCAAAGGAGGCCGTGTGGTCCGGCCTGGCTCACGGGATCCATAGGAATCCCTTTCTCTGTAGCATTTCCCCCACCTCCAGATATGAACTAACTGAAGGCAATTTCAAGGTGCTGGTCTAGCCACTAATGCTTAGCAGCTCTTTGCTATTATATAAGACACATATTCAAAATTAGGTTTGGGATCTTTACGGCAAATAAATAAAAACCACTTTAATTTAAGTATGTATTCTAAATCACAGTCTTCATCTCGAAGACTAGTAGGAGTAAATGCTTTAACACAGGTAAGTTATTCCTGAGATGTCAATATTTGTTAAAAATAATGACAAATTAAATGTGAACTTTTTCTCTGTGCCGACAGCATGATGTAATGGTCCTTTCCTGTTGAGTGAGAGTTTTAAGTACATTGTGAAGAACTTTGGGCAAATGCCATAAAGTCATTCACTGGACAACTCTGTGGAATTAAGTGCTTTTCTTTCAGTATAAAGAATTTTCTTACCACTGAGGTAAGTAAAGCACTGAGCTGTCTACAGAGATAGCTAAATTTTCATTAGCAATAAGAGATGTACAAAGGAGATTGACAGAAGAACAGTGCAGTGGATGATGCCACTTCAGTTAAGGGTTTAGCTTCGATCACCTGTATTTCCCACCTTTATGATCACTGCTTCTTTAATACAGAGACATATGCAATGAGCTATAATAAACATTTTTAATGACTGCCAAATCATTTTTTAAAAAATCTAGTAAGTATTATATACAGTAACTATATTTCCTGTCTGCCTACTAAGCTAAGAAGTACGTATTAGAACTAACTGCATGTGGTGGGGCAAGAGGGAAAGAAGCAAGCACATCATGTAATGTGCCCTAATGATAAGATCAGGGACTGTGGGAAGGCCTCATGACACATAAAAGCTGCAGGTGAGTTAGATCGGTAATTCTCAGAATTTCTGTATTGTATCTTACTATGTTCTATTTTTTTCCCCACTTATTTACAACAATCATATTTTAAAGATTTCTTTTTTTCAGATAATATCAATACAATAAATTTTATGTTAAAGCACTAAATGACTCTAATTGAAGTTGTGATCATCAAAGTGATACTCACTACTTTAAGGAAACCTCTAAAAAAAAAAAAAGATGTGTTACGAATATTAGTTACTTCAGAGTACAAGCAGTTGACACCTACTAAATGCAAGTAGGAGTTAATAGAGACTCTGTTATGAAGTTGTTATCACTTCCAAGCTCCTGTAGGTTCCCAGATATTAGATGCAGACATGCTTATCAAACTTCTTTGGAGAGAGAGAAAAGACAGCATTCAAGACAGAAAAAACAATTTTAGGGCACTTTCACCATTGATCCATTTGAAGCAGCTATGAAGTTCAGAATATTAGGAGTAGTGAGAGCAGAAATTTCAGGAAGACCAATAGTAGGCATACATTGAATGAGATTTGTCACATAGGTGCCATTACTGTATACAATTCCCTAACTCTACTATGTCTCACACAGGTATGTAGTACTCTCTATTATCTACAAAAACTGATGCTAGGGAAAATGTTCAAAGTTAAGTCCACACCTAAGTAATTTGCTGAATTTTATTCTAAGTGCTTCATATAATATGAATTCCTAAGATAATTTCAACCCAATAGATCTCTCACAGGAAGTTTTTGTGATCCCACGGCAGCTTAAATGAAAAGATTTAATAAACAATAAAGTTCAGTACTGTGAAACAGGTCCGAGTAGCCCCTAGGGATATTATGCAGAACAGCTGCTGTTGATTCTATTTTGCCGGTGACCACTGTATTCATTTAACTAACTGTACCAAATGATAGCTGAAATCCTGTATTTGTATTTTAAAATACAATTATTTGTGCATGGTACTTAGCCTAAAGATACTGTCTACATCTATCAGCCAAAGAGGAGGCTGATACCCCGGAAACACGCTCTGTTAAAATGTGTAATACATTAAATAAAAATGTTGAACCTTTCACACTGCAAACGTCTTCAGACTCAATTTGTTTGCTATTACAGCGAACTCTTTGTTGTACCAGATCTCTAGTAGTGATGCTACTAATATATACCTAAAATACTTGCCGTTTCTTAGGTTCTTTCTCTGCTTTGGACACATCAACAATCTGTTGAAGTAAAAAAATACTGAAGCTGACAATTTTTAAGTAGAGTAACTGAATACTTAACCTACTACCATTATCATCCTATCACACTGCCATTATAACCATGATCAAGAAGGTTACATTCCAGAAATACAATTATATTGTTGGCAAGAAAGTTACATTCCTTCGTTTAGCGATAATGCAAACTACAGTAAATCTACCCTTGAGTGACAAGATGATTTGTGGGAAGATTTGTATTCTCCTTTTGAAACTCGTCAAGGAAATTTCATGTCTGTGGGGACAAACAGGTTTGCTCTATGTAAAATCTTAGGAAAATACATTTATAATAAATAAGAAACCAGATTTCAATAATACTAAACAGACATTAAAGGTATTTTGCCTTTTTTAAGAAGATTTTTTATGTATGATTGAAGTTTATACAATACTCCAGAAAAGCCATCATGTGTTAGATTGAAAAATAAAATCAGAAGCATTTTCTGTCATATAGGTATACATGAAAAAACGGGAACGTTAATGTCTTAGAAAGTGTATGTCCAGCTTTGTACCGTTACTCATTTAACAAAGCAGAAAATAAGATACTGTACTGTAAACAAAAAGCTACAGTAAAAGGACATTTTGAAATTTACACAAGTTTGAGTTCATAAACATTTTGGTTGCTCCATAACAGTTTTTATATAAAATGAATAAAAAACCCTTGGACAGCTTTCATCACTCTTGACTACTTTTCACTTAAATGCACACAGACATACTTTATATAGCAATATACTGATGTACTGTAACATGGATATTAAACTATGATTACTGCTCTTTAACTCAGATGTGTATTATCCAATCAAATATTATCTGTAAGTGAAATACTCATACATTATGTATTCCCATCATGTTGTTAAGTATAAAAACATGAAAATATAACTTTACATTATTTCAGTTATATACATCAGTTCAGGCTTGACAAAGATTTTTTTTTTTTTACACTACGATTTTTAGAGGAATAAGCCCAGAGGTACAATAAATAGCTTTCCACTGTATACAGTAATGCAATTCTACTTTTTCAAAAAGTTTAGATTACCATATGAATATTATTTTAGTTTGGTCATTCTAGCATTGAACATTAAAAATCAGAATGCATCCCCCAACATTCCTGATGAGGAGTAATGCACAGAACACCTATGAATTACAGATGCATCAAGAAATGGTTTAGTTTAAGTAGAGGGAAGTTACTGGTAAGTTTGACATTGAAAACACTGTATATACCTCTTTTGCTGACCGCATTGAGAGTACACACCGTGTTCACATGCCTGCAGAAACAGGCTCAGAGCTTGTATCACAAGAAGGGATTTCAAATTTCTAACAATCTGTCTTCTCCAATGTTCAGTAAACATTTTACTTAAGCCTAAGAAATGGATTCCAACTAAAACTGCAAGTCATATTTCAAATTTTATTTCAGTCCAAAATAAAATAAGAGATTCATTGATACTGCATGAGGCAATGTATCCACAATGCAGAAAAATGTAAGCTTTTCAACCAAATGTACGGTACTTTATCTACAGGGAAAGCTAGAGAAACATGATGTTGCTTTGATTTGCATTAGCATTTAAATTAATGTTATTGCACCCCTCCTATAATTCCTTTTCGCTTTGTAAGTAGAGTTATCATTTATAATACACATAACTAAAATGTATGGTAACTTCAAATAGCAAAGAATATTCATAATGATTAAGATTCAGGAAAGTTTTTATATTTTTGTCAGTACAGACTTGCATCTAATTTGAGTTATTACCTATCTTAATTCAAAAAGACATTGCCAAGGTTTTGGGGTTTTTTTCGTAACAAAGAACCTTTACTAGCTACTGCTTAGAATTTCCTTTTAACAGCTTGAAAATAGAATTTCCTTTTAACAGTTTGAAAACTGTTTCCTTAAAGGAACAATCTGAGATCTGCGTTTGCTTCATACTTTAATATTTAACACTGTTTTACGGCTTGCCATTTATCAATTTTTACCGACAGTCTTCTCTCTCTGTACATGTATTCACGAATGCAATTGTACAAAAGTAGAGATAGATATGAACCGAATCTTTGGATCCTAAGTCCCTGCATGCCAGAGTTAAGAGGAGCTCTAAATCAGCACCTGTCTGACTCCTCATGTGCTGGTATCAAGTACCACTCCAACCCAGAACAACCCTGATCTTCAGATTTCAAAATGTGTATCTGAGCATCACAGCTTGGGCTCATCTGTAGAAAAAACCTGTTGAACGGATTCAAGTGAGCTGGGGGTGGTGACACTGCCAAAAACTAAAACATTGACCCAACCTTGACAGTGTCCTTTTAGATTTCAGACTCTTTATAACCCAACTGTAGCTAGTAAAATTAATGGAACACTTGCAAATAAAACCATAGAAAAAAGTTTATTTCAAATGTCAAGCATTGCCAAGTAATTTTATATTAACACCAAATGTTAAAGAATAGGATATACAGCGAAGTTTTAATAACAATATTAAATTACAAGATTTGAACCTTTGAATTATTATTTCTTCTCTTCTCAACATTACATATTTGGCTTTGAAAAATATGGAACTGATGCCTTAAGCCTTATTTTCATATTCCACTTCCCCGCAGTCTAGATTTCTTTTTTCTTTTTTTTTCTTGTTTTTTTTTCTTTTGTCATATTCAACCATTATGGAAGCAAATTTATTTAAAAGCCAGTTTTTGTTTGTGAAAATACTTAAAAATATTTTTTTCATTTTAAATGTCTTTGTTTTTTTTTTTCTTATAAAACATGTCACATCTTGATGCAATTGATGTCAAGTGTGCTTAAGTCAGTATGAACCAAGGGACTAACAACGGTGGCTGCAGAAACTGGTGTGTTGCCTGTACAACGACTTCAGTTAGATTACAGTACTTCCATGTTAGCTGTGCATGTCAGTCAAGCTTCATCTTGAACTTGTGTAGAAAATGGTGTTGTGTTTTGAACTAAGCATTCATTACAATCCAAGATGAACTCCACAAATACAAGAATTCTTGGCTGAAAGAAAAG
>VYZV01045073.1:22500-25730 GCA_013401275.1 Pandion haliaetus
TTTTAAAATTAAATGAATCAAGTATAAAAGCATCAGTAACGCCCTCACTATCTCCCAAGGCTTCACTGTTTTTGTAGTAGAGCATTATCATTTTCCCAGACTTATCCTTATTTTCCTGTCTAGAAATGTAGTCTAGGAAGATTTTGAGGCTCAGATTTCTCCATGGTCTCTGTACATCTACTAGTATTGAAAGTTCTGGCAGTACTAAGATCCACTGAAAGTTTTCTAACATCTAAATATTCCCACTATTACCAGAATCTACATGTACATTAGCACAGCTGGCCTTCTGAAAGTTTCCTTGCAGATCAGTTGTTGCATATTCTGATCTGTTCATCCACAAATACTCTGTATACCCATTAATATCAAGAGTTGGATATACTCAGCATGACCGGAATGACTGAGAAAAATAACTGTGCTGAAGGCACAGTGGAATTCTCAGATTCTTGGAACATCTGCCATATTGAGTATGCACTGTTCTTGTTCCTTCCAGGAAGATCCTAAAAAATATGATCCTAAAAACCAGGAGAATCCTAAAAAATGGTATACTGCACCATCTTTGAAAAGCCAGTTCGCAAAGTAAACTATCACTGTGTATTATAAGCTATCAGTAAAAATCCAATATTGCACTTTGCTCTGCCTGTAATTTACCTGATACACAGATATATACAGGCAAGTGCCTCCAACAGATAGCAAATGGCATTCCATGCCTGAAAGACTCCCACCTCCAGATCCAAGTCAGTCAGGCCATTTAACATCTGAGAAACTCCATCAACTTCACCAGAGCATATAAAGAAAGTCTGAATCCTAAACGCACAGCTTTCTGTCATCTGTTCCCTGAGTCCTGCTGCTGTTGCTCACTTCCCAGGCAGCAGAGCTACCAGTGTTTAGCTCTGCACGGTGCTCAATCTCCTCCTTCCTTAGCCCACTCAGGCTTGGACTCAAAAGTCCCCAGCCTCATATGAAGGAGCTCAATCTTCCCTGAATTCTCATTCTCTAAACTTACTCTCTAATTAAACCCAGATGCTCTATCCCATTCCTACCATACGTCAACATTCATTTGGCAGCATACATCCAACTTGCTGCATGGGATTTACTGCTATAAACTAAGCAAGGGACATCAAGCCCCTGACAGTGTTATAAAAATTATTACAGTGATACTTCATGAATTACCATAGGTTTGCTTTATAAAGGGGGAACCTTAAAATTTGGTTCAGAGCTGTCTTACATGGTTCAGTTCAACCCAAAGCAGACAACATACATCTAGGTGCCTGTCACTACAACTTTCTTTAGAAGGTATTTGGGTCCCATGTTGTAGAAGACAAAAGGTTATGCTGACACTTAAAAGATTATTTTCTTCTCGTACAAACATTCAAATACTAAATAAATAAGCATTCTTTATTCCAGCTAAGTAACTGTCATGAACAGGTTCATAAACTGACTTAATTGCCTTTTCTTATTCCATTGTTCCCTGGTTTATTAAAATGACCTTTCACAGGTTTTGATATATATCAAGTAACAGCAGTCTAGCAAAGTCTGTTCTGCTTTTGCCATTCAACCTCAAAAAAAATGCAGCTCTCCATTCCCCCTGTCAACTTCATTGACATCTGATCACAATAGGTAAGTGGGAAGGATGAGGGAAGTCCTGTGACAAGACTGAGGGGCTGGTGCTGGACGGGAAAAGGCGCAAGGAACAGATCTCCCAAATGGTCAGGTGTTAAGAAGAAACCTCCCACTAGGTGGCTCACAGTGTCCTTGCTATATAAATGAAGATAGGAATACCTGACCCAGCAACCATGGAAAAAAACATCTGTAATGAAAAACGTCACCGGAAAATGGCACTCAGATTTTGCCATGACCACACAGTCCTCTGCATGTACACTGAAAAACATCACGCTGGAATTCATACAGCTCAGAGTCTTGATCCCTAGCTAGTCCTTGACCCTATCTAGACTCATAAAAAATAAGAAGAGCAACAGGCCACGACCTTAGACGATACTTGTGACTTGTAAGGTTTTTGTCGATATTGCAATACAACATATTTAGTAATACATTCTGTTTTCATAACTGTGTTGTTTTATTTCCTCCATTATATTGTTTTCAGAATTTGTCTTTTATTTGAAAGGTAGAGATAAAGGATGCAGAAAAGGGCAGTGTTAAGAGACCTTCATCACGCATTCTGTACACACACACACACACACACACACTCAGAAAGCCAACATTATCTGATAGTTAAAAAAAGCATGTACACTTACCCTAATTCAAATACATTGTGGGAAAAAAAAGCACATTACATTGTTACTTAAATATGGCCAGTGCTGTAGTTGACCATATATTTTATTCCTATGCAAACCTTCTTCATCTATCTCCTTAAACTGCACTTGGAAAAGCATGCAGTCATCAGCAACAGCGGGCTAAACCATGAGGAAACATAATTCTTGTGAATGCAGAATGCCCTGTGTGCAAGTTGAGCTTTCACATCTCTTTCTTATACCCTCTTTCTTTAATGGCACGAAAAACCTAAAAGGACAGCAGCGCTCCATAAAAACCACCACCACTTGCTATCATGCGATGCAAAAAATGGAACCATTGTAGACTGCTATGTTATTTGACTACAAGAATGCAGGAATATGGAAGTAATCTGCACTGCTCTTAATTACTGTGGCTGGTTGCTGCTATTGCAAGGTGATGCACCAGTGTATGTATGAAAAGTTAAAAGCTAATTATGAACACTTTTTCCTCCCATTATTTACCACTTCTATGAAAGTACAATAACTTATACAAAAATGCCCCAGGAGCTAACACCTTTTTTTTTAATATCGTGTCACCAGTGGGCATTTTGACTATGAAAATTATTATTACTACAGAGTACACATCCCATTTAAATGTAAAATACTGCCTTCATTAAGAAACTCATTAGGGAATCAAATTATGCGAAGATTTATCAAATTAATTAACTGTGTTTTGTGGGTCATCAGATAACTTTTCCATTTTGTCATTCAAAGACCTATTACTCTTAAAATTGGGGTGCTGTAATTACGATGTCATTAACAGAAATTGCTCCTCAGACTACTAACACTCTACTAGACGATGATCTTTAGATTAAAGCAGAACTTTAATTCTCAAATATGGTTTGCGTAACCATCTTGTTGACCTTCCATACTAAATAAAAGGACAGGAACTGGTGTTGTCACCAGTAGTTAGAAAGTGCAACAACAAATGAATCTTGCCCA
>VYZV01045076.1:0-37061 GCA_013401275.1 Pandion haliaetus
CAAGATGGACTCTCTCTTCTCTCTCTCTCTCTCTCTCACTCACTCACACTCTCGCTCGCTCTCTCTTTCTCTCTCCCCCTCTCCCTGTGTCTTGTCAGCCTTCAAGATCGACATTTTGTAACTAAGATGCAAACTTGATGGTGACCGGGGGCGGGGGGGCGCGGGGGGGAGACGGGAAAACCCTGGGTCACGGCGGTCTTTCTCCATATTTAATACCTTTTCTTTCCACCCCACCCCGGAGCCCGGATTCCGGTGGCCCTACACTTTGCACGGGCGGGGGCGGGCGGCGGCTGCGAACGCCGCTCCCCCCGCGGCGGCCGGGGGTCTCGCCGCTCTCCCCGCGGGCCGCGGTGGTGGAGGGGTTGGCTGGGCGGTCGCAGGACTCCGGCCGGCTCGGCTGGGCTCTGCCGGGGGGGAACGGGCATTACCTGAAACTGTGTTACAGTGTTGCAGCCTTCCGTCCGTCCCTCTGTCTGTCTTGTCTCCCCGGGTGGATCTCGTACCTGCAGTCTGGCGGCTTATTCTTGGTGTTAATTTTGCGTCGTTTGGCTTATCCACGCGCGGGGATTGATTGCTCACTTGTGTAAGTTCCCGTGGGTTATTGTTATGTATGCCTCCTTGCAGATGGTGGACAACTTTCTGCCTTTTATTTTGATAATGCGTGCGTGTTTCTCTGTGTGTGCATGTAAATAATTACGTGATGCATCCTTGTGTGTACGTATATATGTCTGCATGCGCGCATAAACATGCATCCGTGTGTACGAGGGACACAGAGGAAGAATAACCCACCCTGCTGATGCACACTCAGATGATTTGCTCCATTTGCCCAATCCTAATGCCCTTTAAAGACACGGTGCATCTTTTGTTTGCTCCTTACGGTTTCCTGCGACTGTCATCTTGTTTTAATGACAACTTATCTGGGGTGGGGGTGAGGAGGAAGCAAGTTTCAAGTTTTGGGATCTCTCCTCTTGTTGGCGTTGTGGTGAGTTGCAATATTGTAAAATCATGGTGTGCTGATGATGTGCCTTATTTGATACTTTATAGGTCACTATCACATGACAAAGGCTTTGAGACAGCTTCATCTTCGTCTGTCTGTAATTTCCATTTGCCTTCCTGGGTAAGTATGTAAACTGTGCACATGGAAAAAGAATTTGGTTTTTGTTGATAAGATAGAGGTCCTCATGCTGCCACTTTTTACATGGAAGATGCTTATTCAGGTTTTAGTGCCTCAGAAAACATGTCTTCTCCAGGTGGTCGTAGCAGCTTCTAGATGACAAAGTTTGTATGTAGGGGTGGGTCTGAATAACCTGAGAATTAAAAGTCTGCGCCTATTCAGATCTCTCTTCACTTCATTTCCTTTTTCTTTGGTTTTTTTTTTTTTTCCTTAAACCTTGTTTTTGTAAAAATAACCAGCTGATTGACTTCGGGCAAAAGTTTTAAACCAAAGTAACATTAGAATATGCAAAGTGCAGCACACAGGTCGAAAACTTAGTGGGAATGTGAAGTCCTCTTAAAATTCAGTGGTAGGAAAAATATGAAAATATAAACAGAATAGGTAATTAGAAATATCTGGAGGTCAAGAATCTGTGAGAAGTTTAGCAGAACTGTAATACTACTGCAACACGAGTTGTTTCAGTTTTATCACGTCAACGGAGAGCTAATTAGAATTCCATCCATGCTCCTTCTGTGGGTTTTTTTTTGGCATTGATTAATGCAGGTACCTATCAATTTGAAAGATGAATCTTAGTGACTAATTTACTAGTATTCCTAAGCTCTCAGGTACACAAACTTTTTTTTTTTTTTANCACCTTTTGGAGGGTTTGACATCTTTTATGCTGAAGTAGTAGTTTAAAGAAGAGGCTCTATATTTGTGGGGTCGTGTTCATAGATGACATAAAATGACTGGCGTTTGGAGCACTTCTCATACAATCACCCATGGTGGCACTGAACTGCATTTGGCCCAAAATGGGGAAGTGGGAGGTAATATTTTTTTTATGGTACTATCGTGTACATAATTAAAAACAAGACAAGACATGTATTTGGGGTAAGCTTAGTACTCTTAAATGGGAATGATTAATAACATACTCTTGACCTTTTCCAGGCAGTGTATAGCAGACATAGGATAAGTGATGGTCCCAAACACACTGGCTTGAAGGGGGCTGCTGGGAGCAGCTGTTCTGGGGTGATATTATAACCACAAAGCTAGTCTTGAAGCTGGGATCACCACTGTGGGGAGATAGTTTGAAGGGAGGATTCTGCCTGTTTTCCAGTTCCTGTAGAATTACACCCAAATTTCAGTTTTCGGATTTTGTGGGCAGTGAGGTTGGTATGTGTAGGTCTGAGAGTATAAACGCCAAATTAAGTTACTGAAATTCTTTGACAGACTGGTTCCGTAGGATAATAGTGCTTTCAGTTTTATAGCATTACTGACAAGGATCATATTCTGCGTTGAGTAATTGGTGCAAAAATTTTTACAAAGTAAAAACGCATTGGGAAATTAAAAAACTGGCAGGTAGGCTTCAAACTGTTGTTCAGAGCCAAGTAAATATGCACTAGTTTCTGAACTTAATTTTCTGCGTTTTCGGGTAAGAGTCAGTTTAGAGTGCTGTAAGTACCAAGGACTTTTTCTTTATTTGGAGTAATAGTAAAGGGTACTGAACAAGAATAGGTCAGGGACCTTGCTTCAGGTAGTATCTTCAGTCATTGTCTGGTTTGATTTTATGTGATGAAGTCTTTTGGATGCATGGACTTTTGATCCTGGAAATGAAGTGGTGATCATAATCTGCCCACCACTTTTAAGAGGAGTGGACCTCGATTTTGTGCATAGTGCTAGATGTAGGTCTTACCTGATGTTGAACTGGCGTGAACAAATTACAAAGAAAAGAAGGGCAGGGTATCTTTTTGAAGAAAAAGGCATAATAGAAGCTTTAGAGAAAGCGGAGAAATACATTTCCTCTTAGCTTAAAAAAAGGTAATAAAAATAATATGCCTAGTTAAAGGGGAGAATGGAGATTTCATTAGGTTTCTCCATGACTAGAAACTTCCATGTACTTCAGAGAGCTTTTATTTTGGTAAAAGCAAAGATTTCTTTTCTTATACAGTTCTCAGTAAAGTAACTGTTCATGAATGGAGTTTAGTAATTCAGTCTTGACATACAGGAGAGACACCTGGGTTCTGGTCTTCGTTAACAAGTGCAGGGTGGAGTGCTGGTGTGTCACAAGCTGTAAAGGGGTGAGCCACTTAGCAAGGGGCGTTGTGAATGCTTCAAAAATTGGCCTACGGTCTCAAAAGTTTGTTGCATACTGCTGTCCTGCTTGGCACAGCAAGCTGATAAACCATTTCAAGCAGACACATAATTTAGCAGAAACGTAACTGGTTTCTGTGTTGAAGTAAAGTTGGAATATTTAAGAAGCTTGCCCTCAATGCTTTTGAGTTTTTTGGGGGCTGCTTGCTGTAAACCCATTGCCTGCAAAACTTCCATTGATTTCAGCAGGAAGTTTATTTAGGAAAGGAGTGTAGGAGTGATGGTGAGAGGAATTTGTCCGTGTTTATTTTCCTGTTCAAGGAAGAAAACCATTCTCTTTCATAGCAGTTGTGTGAATAACTAAAGATATTAAATGTCAGTTTTCCACATAAAATATCAGAGGTAATCATGCGGTTATTTCATACGTAACATTTTTCCTTTTCATCCAGAATGATCTTAACACACTTTGTTCCTAAATTAGTGCTTCCAGAGCTTGCGATCCTGTAAGCATGCGAATATCTTTAAGCAGATGACAAGTCTTGTTAAATTCACTGATACGATTGCTCACATTCAGAGCTTAAAGTTATTCCAGGTTGTTGCCGCTTGTGGTCTGCAGGCTGAGGATGTGCAATGACTCTGAAGTTCAGTCAACATGGCACTAAGCATGGCGGTCTTCTGGCATAGAGCTGGTAGCAGAGTGGTATGAAGAAAGGAGGTTTTGACCAAGGGAGCTGGGGAGAGTTACTTTTCCAGTGCATGTGGTAGTGGGGAAAGTGCAGGCAAGGTAGACAAGACCTGCGATGTGCAAGGCTCTGCTGTAGTGCGAAGGTTGTAAAAATGCACCTGCAGTGAAATCTGGTCACCTGGCAGGTGAAACTGCCTCTGTTTCGACAGTATGTGGCACACGTAGTGTTCAGGCCTCCTTCTTTATCTGAAGGTGACTTGCTGGTGGAGGCAGGTACTGTAAATTACAGTTGGAACTGAAATGAAGCTCTGATTTTAATTTCTGGGTGTGCCACAGGCTGTCTCTGTGGGCTCTGGGAAGTGATGCAGTCAAAACGAGAGGCCACTTTCCAAATTTTGGACCCAAGTTGGACTTCCCGTGCATTGCCACGGGGTTGGCCTGCCGCAGCCGCCGGTGGAGTCAGTGGCCTCTGGTCAGAGTTTATTCTTGAAAGCACAGCCACATGTCCCTTTGCCACCTGCAAATGGAGACTAACGATACTTCCTGTATCATGAAATCATATGGTGCCCATATATTGGAACAGTTTTCCTGAGTGAATGAAGTTGTTGGGTTTTTTCTAAAGCAGCATGGATAGTGTTTTACATTACTGTAAACTTAATTTATGTTTTCTTTTATTACTTAGGAGTTTCTAAAGCTGGATTGAAATAAGTTGTATGTATTTCAAAATACTCTTGAGAAGAAACAGGAAAAAGTCAAATTTCTGACTTCTGTAGTATTAACTTTATTTCTTTTCCTTCTACCATGTTTACTCCTTACCTGGTATATCATTGTGAGAAGCTTTTTCATTCTGTTTTACGTCAAGCGATTATTAGGTTTTACTTTCTTTTTAATATTTTATTTTTATTTTTTTAAGATTAGTAATGATACAGTGTTTCTGTCTGAGAGCAATTTGGTGAGCCTCGTACTAGTGGACGGTGAATTTCACAAAAGACTCCTACAGCTGTCAGCCTTCTTGACAGTTTCAGAAGGGGTGAGACCTGAATCAGCATAAGAATTACACTAACTTTAAGAATGGCTTGATGGGCTGTTGTTAGATTGCATTGCTTGGAAAAGGAAAAAAAAATCACACATTATGCTCTCAATAATAGTGATATTATTAATAACTGGCAGTTGTAGGCATTGCTTGTTCATGTGCTTATGTCCTGTCTGGCAAAGTACGTAAGTCATACTGTAATCACACACCTCAAAACAAGGAACCATCATTTTTATCCCTGTTTTAGGCATCTGAGATACAAAGCAGTGAAGGAACATAGGCTTGCCTGCAGTCACTTAGCAGGTTAGCATTGGCAGGGAATGGAATAAAATCTGCTTCTGACTCCTTAGTTTTGTGTCCTTTCCCTTGGTGTATGCTACCACTCTGAAGACTTCTGGTAGATAACTGTCTTGACATGTGAGTAGTCTCACTGAATTCTGTGCCAGGTGGGCATCTTTTGCTAATACTCCACTTTCTTTCATAATGCTACTTAAAACAAAACAAATTGCAACCAAAACCCAAACTACCTTCAGAATAGTGTGAAGCTACTGACTTTCAATTCAGTTATATTTATTGACAGGGGAGTCTAAAGTAGGAGGAGCTTACTTAATAGTTTTTGCCACTAAACGTGGTATTTAAGCTGCTGTGTATGTTACACTATTTATTATATTACACTATCTAATACTAACTTCCTTGTATTAATTTTATGAAGTAAGGTACTGGTTTTTATAGCAAAGTTTTTAAAATAGGCATTGGTCTGAAATAGTTCTTTACAATTAAATTATTTTTCATATTTGTAATTAATGCGAAATCACAACTTTGTTATGAAACATGGAATCGACAGAAGCAGTTACTTTGACGCTCTGGCAGTGTTGTGATAAATAGGGTAACTTACTAATTGAACTTTTATTTCTAAACCTGCTAAGCATATTTCATCCTATAAGATTTTCAGATATGCTGATTACTAGTGTTTTGTTACTGAGCATATGGGTTGACTTTGATTTTAAAATAAGAGTTGTATTTGAGGAGGAGAGCATACTTCACTTAATGCCCGAGCGTAGACCTAATTGCAGTATTCTCACAATGATAGCAGCATTTTATTATTTTTAATATTTATAAATTTGATTACATAAAAGATGAATCAACAAAGAGGAAAAGCATGGTTTTGACACTTTCCAGTGTTCATGCCTTTATAGCACACAAATGCATAATGTAATAGCAAGTCCTTATGAGCATGGACAATTCAGCATGTGAAAATAAACTAGCTTCAGGCATATCTGCTTACAAATAAAGCCAGTACAACAAAATTTCAATTTTTAGCAAGGGGAAGGAAAGTTAACAGGATTTTATGAGACTACACTAAGAAAATCAGTTGCTTAGGAATCATGGAATTTTTATTGTCAGAAATCTTCCACGTGGATGTTTCCATATAAGAGATTTTATAAAACGTAGCAATTGCTAAAAATAAGAAACAGCATTTTATTGACCCTTCATGTCACAGTGAGCCTCATTCTGGAAGGAAAAATAATTCAGTGGACTTGTACAACATGGGATCTATGGAACTTAATTCAAGTGGAAGCTCTCTTGACAAGAAGCTTCACAAGTCCTGTCTACACCTTCCCTTGCTGAGGGGAAGTGGGAATGTGCGTCTTCCCTCTGCCTGTTTAGTGATTTTTGTTTGGTGGTTGTTTGGTTTTTTCTTTAATTATTTTTTCTTTCTGAAAGGCAATATGGATGTAGCAAATTGTTGAGGAGTCAGCTTTGAGGCATTGTGAAACCACACCAACTATGTACCCAACTGTGGGGCTACTCTCCTCTTGCATAGTTGTAGCAACAGGAAGATTTCTGTCGTCCATGCTCTCAGGAGGGCCTTTGTCCTGCTCTTCTGAAACCCAGAGTTGCCCATGGCAGGGCTGAGTACACACGTGAGAGGCCTGCTCCTTGGTACGATTGATGAGAGCTGAAGTGGCCCGTGGTAGGATTCAGGGGAGGAAAGCTTAAACCTGGTCCTGGGCCTCTGGTGGGCTGGGTCATGTGTTGGTGACTACACCATACTGCTGAGTGTGCCAGGCAGTACTTTAATGCTGCTGGGTTAATGGCTTTGAACCCATACCTTTCAATTCTTTCCCCCGTGTACTTTTTCTGCCGGCTGTGTAAGGACTTCTAAATATATGCCTTGTCAGAAGTTGTCTCTTTCTTGTGTTTGGTTTTTTTGTTTCTCATTTGCACCCATGTCCTACACAATCAGCAGTTACCCAGCAATGGGAGTGGGTAAGGCATGTCACACGGTAATAGTTAGGATTATGTCTCTTGCTGTAGAATAGTAAGTCTTCACTCTTCAGCCTGTGTGTTCTTTTATGAAGCAAATAATCCTAGGTTTTTGTTTGTGTATGTTGGAGGATGCATTGTTTTGTGGTTGTCAAAGCAATATTTAAGAGAAGGATGTCACAGGAGATTTGGAGAGGAAGCTGGATAAAGAAAAACTTGGGAGAGAATGGAAGGAGTGAGGGAGAACTTTACTTCTTATCTTTTAGCCTCTTCAGTGTGAAGTAACTTCACAAAAGTCAGCGAGGCTGAAATGTTGTGATGTTCTACATTAAAATCTGTCTGTGGAAGTTGAGAGGAAGTTGGTCTTTTTTGCCAGGTTGATGTAAAAGGCACTCTTGTGGCTGGCCATGTTTGATTTGCTTTCCACAAATGGTCTTTGAGCAATAGCAGTTCTACAGTGAGCCACATCATGCTGATTTTATTTTATTTTCCTTATGGGGTAAAGTACAGGGACATCAGTGTATCTTGTCCTAACTACTGAAGAGCTCAATCCTGCAGCTACAACTGTGCAATTGGATTCTTGAACAAAAAGCCCGAACCAGAGCTGCATCAGCAATGTGCACCCCATCACGGATCTGCCGCTGGAAGTTGCTGGTGGCTTGTAATTCTTCAGGAAAGCTGCAGATTTCACATTATTCTCAATTATTGATGTGCAGATAGTCCTGCCAGAGTCATGCACCTGTTGTACTGAGTGATCAGCGCACAAGCTTGTAGGCAGTCCCTGATCTGATGATGAGCAATGCAGGAGGGGCTGGGAATAGACATTGCTGAAATACGCAGAGTTCCCATAAATAAGAAGAGGGTAGAAGAGCATGAAGTGTGAGAATGCTGTTTGGTAGATGATACATCTTTTGGCACGTATGCCATTTTGTTCAAGTATGTTTGCTTCCCAAGTTGGTTATATGGCTAGGCAAAGAAAACATTCTGATGTATGGCAAATCGGTAGTTGGAGATGATGGATTTGGAAGGAAGTAGCATTATCGCCTCCATTTCATTGGTAAGTCTGGCTTCAGATGTTCTTTCTCTTTGCAAAAGGTTTCTTTGTACCCAGATTTCATGTTGAATAGTGCAAACTTCCTGCCTGGCTCAGTTCTAATCAGTGAGTGCTCTGTGCCACAAACTTGTGAGTTTCAGGGTTTACGTCTTGTTTGAATATGTCTGTAATTTTTTTTCTTATTTAAGTAAAGTGTCTTTGTTTGTATTTATTCCCTCTAATTTGTTTAAGATACTCTTTCATACATTGTGTTAAACATCAGTCATCAAGTGCTCATAATATATTTTGAAACAAGCACGCAAAATTGCAGCATGATCCAGCACTGATTACAGAGCTATGGCGTACAAATTAATAAGAAAATAAAAATAGCAACATTAATTTCCAGCTGCTTTTGGAGAAACAGAGGTGTTTATAGGGGGAACTTCGGTGTCTGCAAAATGAAGAATGACAAAACTGGTAGCAAATACAGTAATGCAAGTAACTATTCATAGTTTACTTCCTCTGTTCTATTGATTAAAAATGGGTTCCATTGCTGAAAACATAAGCAGAAGCTCCAGTGCCATTCTTTTAAAACTGTTGCATTAAATAAAGAGCACAAGTGTCAGAACTGGAGCAAGGGGAGGAAGTTTTTAACTTTATTTCTTAGTATAGAAAACCTTAAACAAGGGAAGTAAATTACGGATGGCTAAGTGCAACAGTTGGTTGAATGTGTCCATTTCCCATTAATGTGAGAGAGAATTGCCCTTGTGTGTGTGAGGGGAAAATTATCTTTTAAGTGTTTCCCTTGGTAGTAAATCAGGATTTTCCTTGCACCTCTTGTATGTGCTTGCTTGTGCTCGTCTGTCTCGCCTCAGAGTTGTACACCAGAAGCAGCAGAAGGTAAATAAAGTCTATGGTTAAAAGTGACCCTGGCAAGATCTCACACTGTGAGGACCCTTGCCACAGTTTGGACTGTCAGTTTCATTTGGAGGAAGCTGTCGAAGGGGTCTGGACGCTTAATTGCAGGTTTTGAAATCTCCGCTTAGTTTGCTGTTACTCAGCGGAGGCCTGTTGTTCAGGTGGGAGCTCCAAATAAAGCTTTGGGCCTGCAAAGTCTTCCTGGTTTTTAATTGGCAAAGGAAGATCCTGCCCTCCTGAGAGGCATGTCTAGAAGAAATGGCTTATTTATTTAGATAGTGAAGTGGACTCTGGAGGATGTCCCTGTTGAGCTTTGTTTTGCTGCGCTGTGTGGTGATGGGGCCGAAGCAAGTGGGAGGATGCTGGAGCACGGGGAGGGAAGCACCTGAGAAAACTGGACAGATACTGTGTTTTGTCTAAGAATTGTCCAGCTGGTTTCTGTGCCATGGGTGATCTAGTTTCTGTGTGCAGTCTTGCTTTCCTGGATGGACTCACAGGGCTGCATTTGAAGTTTACTGTTACTCTTCACTTACGGAGGCAGAAAGAGAGACATCAAAACGGGAGGTGAGGCAGTCATCACAGACAGCTCCATGCAATCGGTCTCAGGAGAGGAGGACACAGTGCAGGTCTTCAGTGAGGACAGTATGTGTTCTTATTCAAGGATTCTAGAGAAAAAAATCTTTGTGAGTGGGGGATGGTGTTTTGTGGAGCGCTAACAGGCTTTGCAGAGATTGAGCAGGGCTGAAGGAGAGAGTGGGGGCAGGCACAGTGAAAGCAGGGAGGTTTTTACACCTTGTATTCCTGGCCCTTGTGAGCCCCTCTGTACATGTCTGCTGCCTTGACTTTCCAGTTATATCTATTGAACTGATTTAAATCATGATTTTGGTCAGTAAACACTTGGTTTAAATTTGTGCTTTTAATCTCGTTTTGCTTTGGTATTTCTGTATTTGTTTTCTCAGAAGCAATCTCTATTGGTAGACGACCGTTAAAATATGTTGCTAAATATAGCCTTTATACTACATTTGGCACTACTTTTTTGTTAGTTCAGAGGATGCACTGTATGCCTGCACACTTTCTAAGTGATTACCTGATTTACATGCATTTATTTAGATGGCAACTCTTAAGAAAGTTTTGATTTAGGACATGACAAATTGTGGGGTTTTTTTAATTGTGGCCTTTAAAAATGTCCTATTTAATAAAGCCACACGCATGCACGAGCACACACGTACACACAAGTTAATGCAAATAGAGTTTGCACTTAAAATATAAGTAAAATATTATCCCTAATAAGGTAACCAATTCTACTGTAACTGAACGCAAACTTTTAGAACTAGTAAAACTCAAACTTCTCTGCTTTGCTTTCTCAGATGAGGAGGAGAACAAGTGATCTTGCTTTTTCAATTCCCAGTTAGTTTCTCACCTTTACACCAAACTCCACTGAGTGACTTATGGAGCAAAGACATTTTCTCTGCAAATGTAGTGGAAGTTACTACTTTCAGGTAACTTAGTTCTAAACCTAATACTTGTTCTTGGTCCTTTGATGAAAACTTACCTGTTCAGTATTTGAACTTTGTTTACAGCTTTGACATCAAACATTTGCAATTTATTTTAATGTAAATCGAGTTAAATAGTATTACAGTATAATTTAACATTGGTTTGTCATAATTGAAAAGTAATTTATAATTAGGTATTTTTTAATTAAAATACATTTAGCATCAATAACATCTGATTAAAATTTGGATCTGATTTCTTTGTTCAGAAAAGATTCATTTGTGACCGTATCTGTTTCTGTTAAGCTGAATATATTTTCTCAGACAACTTCAGTATCCGTTATCCAAAGTTTCTATTTGTAATAACGGATGCCTTGGGCAGTATCTTCTGCCATTAACGAATGCAGAGTAGCTCACTAGGTGACAGTGTGGCCATAGTGACTTGGTTTTTTTTGTGGGAGCTAGACCCCTCTAGCTTCTAACCGCTACAGATCAACAGATACCTGTCTGTTTAGAGATTTGTACTTAACATTAAAAAGAATTGAAGTGATTATTTTAAAATTGCTGTTGTAAGCTTTTCTGTAGACTATGTGGCATGTAACTGTGACTTTAATGGTTGAGGGGAGACTTTATAACTTCCAGGAATGAACCTAGCACCACTGGTGTCCAGAAACCAAAAAGCGAAACCAAGTTGGTTACTGGATGCTGAATGTATACTAATGTATTAGATGAAGAAAGAAGAAGAAAAAAAAAAGTAAATATGTCGTAGCAACTCTGTGGGCTAACACAAGTAAAGAATTCTAACCTCCACCCTACCAAAATATTAATAGCATCTGGGCAGAGTCAAAGAGCTTGATAACATGTATTGACTCTGCAGCTCCACACAGTTTTTCTGCAGCAGGGGAACTGTGTAGCAGTATCTGTGACCATTAAGGAATGCAGAGTTAGACCTCAGGTAGTAGAAAGGTTGTGCTCAGAAATGTAGAGTGTGCCTCAGGCCTGGTGGCACAGTTATACAAACTACTTGCATATTGCAGTTTTGCTTGCCCGCACCCCCTGCCCAAGGAGGAATCACACACTTCAAGATGTGTTTTTATGCGCTTGTCTCCCCAGCACAAGCATAGGTTTTGTGATCCTGTCTTTGTCCTGTTTTTCTGTATTCTTTCATATCAATGTATAGCCTATTCAAAGTCTCAACAATTACTGTAGTCTTGTATAACTAAATATAAAATGATTAGATTAGAAAGGTAAATAGAAATTAGAAGAAAATCGAAGCAAAGGTCAAAATGCTATTGTAGGTTACAAATGTTTAAATCAGTCAATTTTTTTAAAAAAGAAAAAAAACAGAAAACTTTCCTTAAAAAATTGAAATAGGAAGATTACTAAGTATTACCCACTCCTTTTCTTAAGATGAGAACAAGCCAAAGTAAGATGAATCACTCATCCTGAAAGGGTCGTCATTTTCACATACACTTGGTACAAGATCAGTAAGAAAATAAAGTAGTTGCATATTTAGGCAACTTTTCTGATGGAAGCTGTTTATTGCTGAAGCATTCATGTTTTATGAAGCTGCCCTAAAACAATTAGCTCTTGCTTAGCATAAGTGTTTAAACGGAATGCTTTACTAATGCAGCTGATTTTATAGTTACTGCATTTCCATAGGATTGAACTATTCTTGTTTTAACTTGCTTCCCCCCGCGCCCCCCTTAAACATGTGAAACATTGAGGCTTTCTTCCCTTTCAGAAAATAAGTATTTGAGCCAAGATTTCCTCAGGAGAATTGGTATCTTTGGGGGTGTTCTGTCTGAGATGTCTGAGAAGCCTGTTACTCAGCATGTGCTTAGCAGTGTTTTCTTCCTAGGTTACACTGAATTGGGCTACTGGTCAGACAAAAAAATCTGGATATAAAATTCACTTTGGTCTGAATTCAGAGTTGGTGTGAGCTTGTGCAATTCCACCAAGGCTGCTGAACAGAATTCGGCTGCGTTAGTCATGGGGTTTGTGGCAAAACCATCTAGGAGCAGTGCGTGTTTAAAATATTGCTGTAACTACATCAGTAACGCTTGATCAGAAGAATGAGACACCCTCGCTCCTTTTGTTTTTTTATTTGTGGGGGAGGGGGTTTGGTCCCATCACTACAATTAAAGCTCACTTCTTTTCCCTTTGCCTTAGAGAGTTAGTCAGATGGATCAACTTAGTGAAATAATCCCACCAACAGTCGATATTTAGATGACAGGTCAGTCTTTTTCTTGAAACAGTTTTATATCCTATCTTCACAACCAGAAGCGTTTCTGCTAGTGCTGAACCAAACTAGTGTTGCTGCCAAGCAGTCTGCATATCATGGCAGCTCTAGCCAAGCATAGAGGGAGTGGAAAGGCAGGTGCACTGTCTTAGTCCAAGCACTCCAAGTTTGTATAAGGTAAGCTGCAGGGGAATATCCTTTGCAGAGTATCATACATGTTATTCACTGTCTGCCAAACAGATTCTGTTACTTTCCCAGGTATTTCTACCCCCACGCACCCAAAAGTGACAGCGGCAGCTAACCAAGGGTGTGATTCCCCCACCTCCCATCCAAAAAGGAGCTACGTTGTTACCCAGGAGCTGTGCCCCATTAGGTCTAATCACTGTCATGCTGCGTTCAGTGAGAACTTTGCTATTGACTTCAGTGGAAATAAATTTTGACTCATAAGAAAACCTTCATGAATCTCACTGAGGATTCTTTAAGGATCATGAGTACTTTACCAGTATAATGATAATGGTGATTGATGTGAATTTTACTGTTGTACAAATGTGGGTGAAAGTATGAGCCTGGATGCAGTAACCTTAGAATAAAGGTACAGTATGCCACTACAACTTTTTCAGCTACAGAGACTAAAAAAAGCAGTAAAATCCCTTTAACAAGGGTGTGCTTGCATTTCTGTAAGTTTGCTTTTTTGCCCTTCGAGGTATGCTGGTATAATAACTAGTGTGGAATTGAAGCACGCACACACAAAAAAATCACTTGCTAGGTATAGACTAGTACGCTGTTGCTGTAGTACTTGTTCCAATTGTGTTCTTGTATAGCTGAAACAAGACTATTTTCTAAAGTAGACAAATTCATAGAATAATGCATAAATTATACTCTGATGGTGCTAGGAGTGAAGAAGAGTGATCTTGGAGTGAGTTTCTAGTAAAATGTGTTCCAGACACTGAATGAACTTCTTGAAATATGACCTGGGGCATGCACAGTGCTGTATCTAGTACAATTCACTATTTAAGCTCAAATGTATTCAGAGGGATGGGTAAAAATACATTCCAGCTCTGTGCTTACATTTTAGCAAGCAAATGAAAGGTTAGCACTTCCTTCTAGGATTCTGGCAAAGGGTGAAAATTGTGCTGGATGGAACAGGAAAAAACAACACTGGTCCTGCAGTTTTTACTATTAACTTGCTTCATGATTTTGGGCAGATCACTTCCTCCTCCTTTCTCTGTCCGTTTCTCCATTTATGAACTTGGGATGGTGATGGCTTCTTCTTTGTAAAATGTTGCGCAATCTTTGGAACAAAAACTTGGTTCTGAGTAGCAGGGCAGAAAGTTGAGAAGAATTGTCCAGATTTTTTTTTTTAATGACTGTTTGTTGGCCCTGTCATAGGGTAAAATAGCAGTTCCATTAATTGTGGTGGTGTGACAATACTGGGGGAAAGTTTTATACTGAGGCTTAGTTTTGTTTAATGTTTGTGAAGCTCTAGAAAATATGCCTACTTCTTTCTCTAGAGGGATGGACTTCAGGTTGACTTTCAGCATTTCATCCTACCAGAGGGTCAAAACAGTTCATTTTCTGAACAGGTGTATAAACAAAGTCTTTCAGAGTGTGTATTGTAGAACACAGGCAGTGCTGTCAGTTATGTGTTACATACATTGTTAAACAGCACATTATTAGGGTGTAATAACACTTTGCTCTCCTATTGTGTACTTCTACAGGCATCAACTAACTACATTTTACAAACATTTCAGAACCAGTGTTATCAACCCTGTTTTGCAGATTGCAGGGTAGACCCAGGGATGTTCAGGTAAGACCAGATGGCTCGTGGCAGAGCCAAGTACAGAACTCCTGAACTTTGTGCAAGTTTCTACGTCACTGTTAAATTTATTACACCAGCTACCTCTTCATTATTAAACCATCTGCCCTGTGTATGTGCACATGCTACTTTTCTGTATTGGTAGGTGAAAAAAATGATAGTGAACTGTCGTCTATTAATTTCAGGCTTACTGGTTAAGTATTTGTGAACTTAGCAAATCTGTTAGCATCCAAGTTCAGTTCAGAATTCTTCTTCTGCATTCAAGAGCTTGTGCTGCATGATAGAAACATAACCTTGTAGGTCAGAGCTTTTGAACCTGGTGTTTTGCTCTTCCAACCCAGGGTGTCTTCTTAACTCAGTGCTGTGTGAATATTGCCCTCCATTCTTCTTACTTCTCTGATAGTGACTTTTGCAAGGATGCATAAGTATGTTCTGTTTGTGGTCCAAGACGTGTGAAGGTGATAGAAATGTATTTATGCTGGTTCCAGGCATGAGCTAAAATGTCCTACTGCTCAAAAGGGCTTCTTAGACCAGGCTTGGTCTGTACTTATGTATTTCAGAGTGTTCAGTTCAGCTCTCTAGCCTGAGCTTCTTGCTCTAAGCATTGGCACAAGTGGTCTGGAAGGAAGTCAGCAATGTGGGGGTTTGTGGGGCACTTCGTAGTTCAGGTGCCAAGTTTAAACTTGCATTTCATCACAGGTCAGTTACAAGGAAGCCTAATGACTTTCTTTTAAAGCATATTAGATCGAGAATCCATGGATCTCATGCTTTTTTTTCTTAGGCTAGTACTGTTCAGAGCTGTGGACTTCTGTGCCAACCCAGGGTTTAAAGCATGTTCCACTTTCTCAGTACAGTCTTGAGCATACCAGAACTTGATTTCACAGGAAATTCTTAATACCTTGTTCACCTTCTGATTTCAAATCCAGACGTCTATGTGCTATACTGTGAAATAAAGTGATAGAAAGCTAAGAAGATAATCAGTAAAAACCTGTAGATCCCAAGGGAGTTACCCCCCCATCCTTGCTCTACAGTTCCAGCTAGCACTGTTGGGTTTTTTAACTGCTGACCTTTTTTTAAATGCTACCAAACTTGCATCTTTGTGACTGAATTTTTCCTGTGTTGGGTTTATCTTTAAGACAAAGGGCCATGTAGGATTTTCATCTGAGGAAGATGGGAAAGAATTTTACTAAAATAAAAATAATTATCTTCAAAAAAACCCCAAACTTAAAAACTTCTAAAAAAACCCTAACAAAACAAAAAATAGGGAAGCAGCCTATAGATCTTAAGGAGCTTGGCCTGAAGAATGCTGGTCCTGCTTGCTGTCCAAAGAATTGTTTTTATTTCACAAATACAAAAGTTTTTTGTGTGGTTGGTTTTTAAGAACTGTGCTTCAGTTGTGGAGAGGACAAAGATCTTTATATACTTGATTATGTTAAGGCCCAGTCCTGCAGTGCGTGTGTCATAGCAGTCTCCCTGAGCTATTGCAGTTGCAGGATTGAAGTCCTACATGCAGCTAATCTTACAGGGACCTGATCCTGTTCTGAGACATTTTTTGGCACAGATCCTTGGGCACGTGCACGGTTCTGGGTAAGCTGTTGTGGCTTGGCATCAGTGAAACAATCGGTGAAGATGGATCTGATTGTGGATTCTGGTTTATGAAGCAGCAAGGTTCCTTTGGAAATCGGATAAGACTTGTTACACACAGAATTTTGTAAATTCTGCAACCTGAGTGTTTTTCAGAGGTGTTTCTCAATAAATAGAGACAATTACATTCAGAACTTTCCTCTTTTCTCCTTAAAATGAAAGGCTAAACAGTTGACAGCGAAGGGAGATCAGTAAGGGTGTAGATAAAAACAGAAGGGGTAAGTGGCCCAGTAGTGTTTGTTGGTTTTTTTAATACTTCTTCCTCCAGTTAATGCATGAATAAAGTAATTAATTTATGTAACTGCTTGGAAAGTTCCCTCAACAAAAGTTTGCAAAAGCCAAATAATGTTTTTGCAGAAAAATAAATACTCTGAGAAAAAGTAAACCAAATCTTACCCTGACAGCTAAGAAGTAGTGTTTCAGATGGGAACCAGGCTGAAGCCATGTCGTGACACTTCGTTTACCTGGACCAGATGCTTTTGGCTCCGTAGAGAATTCGCAACTTTAAGCAAAGTTAATGCTCGTCAGTTTTTGCTGCTGGCGTTGAGAACGCCACGGACAACAGTGAGAACTGAAAATCATCAGGTACTTTTCAGTCTGCTGCTACTTGGGAGTGCTGTTACTATCAGGTCCAACTAAGTTACGCTCACCAAGGAGAGGATTTCTAGTCAGGGTATGAGAAGTGTGTCTATGCTGCCATGGGTTTCAAACCATCCTGAAGAATAAGGCAGAAGCTCAACTCCCTGGTACTGCAGTTAGACTGCTGTGGGCATGTAGGCAAGCAGAAAGCTCAGGGATCTTCCCACTGCATTGGTAATACTGCAGAATATAGGCCTAGTGGAGAAACAAAATGGGAATAAGAGAATATGGCAGGATATGATTCACTTCTATCAAAGTGGAGTTTCTTGTAGGGTCCTAGCATTTTCCTCTCATGCTTTATGGTGTTATTGAGACTTGCAGTGTTAGATCTAATCCGTTCTGGTCCTAGAGCATGCTATTTCTTTTTCTCTGTAGCCAAGGACTGAAGGTGGCTCTTAGATACATGTCTGCAGTTACAGTGAGACTGACTTAACATCATGGTAATCCAGAGCAGGGAAAAGGCTGAACCAAATAGCTCGTGAGGAGGAGATGTCTGTATTCCCAGTACCCAGAGTGAGGTAAGAGTATAGTGGTACCTGGGCTGTCCTTGCAAGGTGTTGGCTGCATCTGGGGCAAGTAGGGTATGCCCTGCAGTTCTGATTCCCTGATCATCCAGATTGAGGACTCTTCTAGAGCTCCCTGCCTGTTTGCCTGTCTGGATTTCCTGTAGTGGAGGTTGGGATGGGTAAGGACAACTGTGAGGAACATTTTGGTGTCTTCCAGACAGTCAGGACACAGACACAGCTCAGTCTCGGAGGGGTTCTCGGTACTGGAGCTGAGGTGTGGTTGGAGGTTGTCACAGACACCTCTGAACTTTTGGCTTCTAAGTTAATTGTATGGCTGCTAGGACTTTTAAGAGTATACAGGAGGAGATGGCGGGGGATGAGTAAGATGGCTATCAAGAGACAACCCCACTTGTGAAATTACCAGGGAAGCTTGTGAGATTGTGAAACTTTTTATTGAAGAACACAAAATTTCTGTTGTTGAGGTGTACTGTACCAACTTGATTCATTGCCTGATATTTTGTCATTGTTTCACTCTTTAACAAAAATGCATTCTGCTTATGGATGAAAGAGGAAATTCCTGCTGTATTTCCTTTGGCTGTGGATCTGTAATTACTGCTCTTGAGTTTTTGTATGAGCTAGTAAGGCCTTTACTAGAGATTATTTGCTTGTGACATCAGGAAGAGTTGTTCCTGTTTTGAGTCTATTGGCAGTTTTTCCTTTACCAGAAGGAGGATCCGAGGAGTTAAGTTTGCTACAGTTGACATCAAGTACATAGCGTGGTAGATCTCCACCAGGTTCAGTGCAGCAGTTGTGGGATGATGGCGAGAAGAAGTGCTGCCTAACTGTTTTTGCATTTCTATGCATCTATAACAAATCATGTAGCTCAGAATGGAAAGGAGCAGGTTCATTGAGGCTGTTGATGAGGTTCGTGGAGTCACGTCATCTGCTCTCCTCTGTGCTTTCTCATTTTTGAGATCTGGAGCAGCAGAAGTCTTGCTTAAATATGAGAACCTCATCTCTTCTCTATTGTTTGCAGCTGCTGTTGTCTTTTGCACCTCCACAAAGTAGGTGTGACGAGTTATCTGTCTGAGAGGCAGTAGACAACATTTAAGACAAGAGGACAGAGATCCATGGATCTTTACCTGCTTGTTACTGTGTTGAAAAAGTTCTTCCATTCCAGTTGTCTCAGTTCTTCTTTGGAGAACTTCAGTCATTCATTAAGTCAGCCATGTATGATAGGGTGGAGGGGGATAAGAAAAGGAAAAACATAATATAGAAAGTCAAATTGCAGTTAAAATGCAAACCCTTGGAATCAGATCTTTTGGGAGAATTGGGTATGTGTTATCACTGTATTAAAAGTTAAGCACATGCATAATTCTTCATAAGACTGAGATTATTACGGGTTTCAAAGTTGCACCTCACTGCAAGGATTTTCAGCCTAAATTCATATTATTTCTATGTGGAATCTATTTCAAATATGTGGAATTTACTACTGGTGACAAGTATTTGATCATAGTGGTATCTTAAACTTAGATGCATGAGCTTCTGAAACTTGGAATTCTTGACAGATACTTAAATATTTAAAACACCCTCCATAAGATTACTAAATCCAGCAGTTCAACTATGTAAACAATGCTAGGAATAATGAACCAGAAAATAATCACAATGGCATACCTCTCCATAAATATTTCTCTCTTATTTTAACATTCACCATGGTGAAACACAAGGAAAGTAACTCCTGCATGTTTATTTGTTTTAACTGACTAGCTTGCTGCTGAAACAAGCTTTCAGGGAAATCCATGGAGTCCCACAAGGTGGCAGGAGCTAACTGTTCTATACTAGAGCCATGGTCTGAAGGAAAGTAAAGGTAATAAACTGATTTTGCTAGTTGCTCATGATTCAAATGCATGTAAGTTAGACCCAAATTTCAAAAACACACCTTGTATAGGTTTTACTTGGACTTCTGAATAATTTGAGCAAATTAATGAGATTCTATCCTCAAGAATCTTATTTCAAAAGAGAAGGTTCAAGCATTCTTACTTTGTCAACAAAAAGGACCTTTATTTTTACTCAGTGATGGTAATTTGCTTGTAATGTGCATCACTGCTGTGAATGGAGAGCAGGGATGAAGCCATGCAGGAACTTGCTGGTGTATGAGGTTCACAGTTTAACGAATTGGCAGTAAGCTTCTCTAACTTGCAAACTCACCTTGACATCGTGGGGATGCTGATCGCGAGGTGGGACACAGCAGCTGGGGCTGAGGGACTGTGGAAGTAACGGAATTCTCTGCTGCTTCAATGAGGCCGTAGAGATGTTTTTCTTTGGAAACTCTGAAGAATCAAAATGGCATTAAAAGTATCCAAGGTTGGGGATTATTGGAAGTAATCAAAATAGCTCATCGCAACTAGTGAGACTGTGTTGGCTTGTGTGTTGAGCAGAAGGCTGAAATATATATCTTTTTCTTCCCAGTGCCCTGATCTTTCTTTAGGCTGCTGGAGTTCTTGTTTCACTTTTTCTTGCTTTTGTTTCCCTTTACCTGCTGATGGTCAGCATTCTCCTGAAACATTCCGTGATCAGGATGTAAAGCACTGCAAAAGAACAAGGGCATTAATCGAGTATGTCTCATTGAAGGCACGATTTGAGACCTCTGGTTATATGCTCATGCTTGCTTAACCTTGCACTTTGAGTTCCGAGTCTCTCATTTTTTTAAAATCTCTCTGGCCTGCCTTAGAAGAAATCAGTGGACTTTAGGGTTTTAGTTGGCAGAAGTAACATTGAACAAAACAGTAGTAAGATGAAGTGATTGGCCCTGATTCAGTGGACCGCAAAGTGTTGGTTTGGAGACTTGTGAAGCTCTTGCTCTGTGTTAAGAGATTTTGTTTTAAATCAGTAAATGTCTATTTTTATATTTTGAATGAGAGGACAGATCTGTATATTAGCCAGGTATCTTTGGGAACTGGACAGCCCTGTTTATGTGGACAGACAATGCAATTCAGTAGGACTAAAGTGAAATTGAGAATGGGTAGCTTTCTTAACCGGTAGGCAGGTATTAGGAGTAAAAATAATTCAGCTTTTACACAGAATTTCAGTTTCTCCCATCCCACTTAGTGTCAATTGCTTGTCATTATGCTGTAGAAAAAGAATCTAAGCATTTGTGATGGGGATATCTGGAATAGCCATATGAAGTGAGTTGAGTGAAAATTTTTTCATGCTTGTTGTATATGAAGTAGTGTTACTTCTTTTTTTAGCAATGATGGAAGCAACTTAAGTTGAGAACATTTAAAATCAATTCTGTGGTGACTTACAGACCTGTTGCACTAGCATGCATTGTCCAGTAAATTACCTACGCCTCGGTTTCCTGTCAGAGGTGACAGGACAAGATGTAGACATGAGCATTTTCAGCAGCTGCCATAAAGGAGTAGCATATACCATTGTCTTGCCAAAATATGGGAGCTTCAGAAGCATTTCTTTTTATACCGCTATTTGCAGGAATGCATGAAATTTAGGAAAATCTTTGTTGTTAGGGCTGGCCTGAATAATTTTAGTGGATGCAGTCAGACGATACAATTTCAAAGTGAAAATTTTGTGTTTTCCAATGGTTACACCTTTCACTTGCCTGTAACTTGAAAAATTTTAGTTCTTACATAAACATCCTAAAATAATGATTGGGAAAGTAAATAATTAAGCAAGGATTCAGCATTTGATGAGCACACTACTGAAATCTGTTCTATGCAGTTGAAAAGGCACATGATTTACAGTTATGTACCAATAGGATTGGACTGACTATCAGTATTTAAATTACTATCAGCTGTGAATTATTAAGCAGTTGGCGCTTACTGAAACAAACTTAGCTGTATCTGTCATTACTTCTGTTTGAGATTTTTCAGTCACGCAAGTGAGATAGATGCCTCATTCCCATTGCAACTCGGAAGCAACGGGTCACTTACGTTGACTTGAAATACTCAACTCCCCCTCCCCATCTGTATGCAAATATGATGGAAGAAATCAGTTTTAAACTTTTAAGATGGGAGATCAGGTGTTACCAAGGTGTCTGTGTTCAACAGTGTTCTTTAAGTGTAGTTCCTGCATGCTACAAACATGTGGACCTTAATGTGGCTTGCAGAGAGTTTGCTACCACTGCACATTCAGAATACTATAGCAAGGTAAAGTTTGATTCTTAAGTTTCTTTCCGCACAAAAGGTCAGTGATCATGATAATGCCAGGGGTAGAAAGAGTAGTGCAAGCAACTTGCTTTAATTTGACCACAGAGTCAGTGCAGAAAAAGGCTCCAGAGTGTATAGTGGCACGTTTTAATTGGGCAGAGTGGTAGCTTTCCAAAGAACAGTGGATGCTGGGTGGTATTTCTTAGCAGTGACAAATAAATGATTGTGAGAGATCTCTGCTTTGTGGTGTACTTAAAATTACTAGGCCTCCCAGTTCACTGTAATAAAGATTACTGCATAGTTTGGCAATTGATGGCAATTGCTGTATAACTCCAATTAATCACAATATTGCTAGAGGAAATAAAGGTGGGAGGTGAAGAGGACTACCCAGGACATGTGCCTCTCCAGTGTAAATATCTTCTTCCAGGAAGCCCTGGGTCTTCCCTCCCTATCTGCCAAACCCTGTCTTAAATGTCTCAACTATTCTGTTGATTTTAGTTAATTCAGGGACAATTGGGAGTCGGCCCATCTACCACATCCCCTACTGAGGTGCTGAGTGCTTCCTCTTCTCCATGACCTTCTTGGGAATGCAGGGCATCACTGGCCTCTGGTAAATGCCCAACTCAACTGAAGAGTCCAGCCAGCCAAACAGGCAAATATATACTGCCTGTTTACTAACAAAGCTAAGAGTGTTCTGCATCCCTTCCAAGCCTGATTTGCAGTTGGATTTGAGGGATTTTGAGATCTAGAGTTGGGTCTTTTAAAGAAAAACTCAGGATTCTTTACTATCAACATTTTAGAAGCAGCTTGTTAAAATGTAGCATTTTAAAATCCCACCTATGGATAAAACCCGGCATAATCTCAAACCTTAAGGGTATGTCTACATTGTATACCGTTGTGTTTTGTAGTTACCTGAGTGTGCTTTCAATAAGGTAGAACAAGTATCAGAAGTGGTTTGGCCATGATAACATGGAGCTCTGTGCATGCTAATTTAACATGCTCTAAGTAAGGGGAAATTAGCTTATGCAGAGCTGGGCAGAGCTGCTGTAGTTAAGAGTTCCTTGTACTCGATTAGTTGGTCTAAATCAGGTTTCTGTGTCTAGGAGCATAGGGCTGCTGAAACCATCTGGAGTCTTTGGGGCCAGTCACTGGCAGTTGGTGCCGTATGCAACGAGGGCACGTCTTGGACATTCCTTCAAGATGCAAAATCTGGTTAGGCTGCGGTAACAACTCTTCCTACACTAGCAAGTTGCAAATGCTGTTTATGGATTTTTTTTTTTTAATAGCACTGGATGTTGAAAACAGTACTTTCTCATGGGAAATTACTGTTCAATTAACTTGGTATTTATTTTAAGTTTCATTGGTGAAAGTGAAAACTAGTTGGTGCTAAGATTTGCTTGTTAGAGGGCTTTTTCTTGGGTTTTATAGGAGTGGGGGAGGCAGGGGAGGATGAGCATATTGCCTTTGGTGCTCAGGGTAGAACTTTTGCCCTGTTCTTCTGCCTTTCTTTAAAGAAGCTGTAATTGAAAACTTGAGTCCTTGGGAATGCATGTGAAATACAGAAGTAAGTCAACACTGAGGCCAAGTTACCTGTGTTTATCTAAAGTATCTAGTGTGTGCCAGTCAGTTTAGTATCTATTTAGTACCCATTCCTTAAATAGAACAAGCTGGTCTTTTAGTGACTTCAAGGAAGACAGGTATGTCCAAATTAAAAGAAACTGTAAATGCGATGGCTGACTAGCAAGTGCTCCAATTATTGGGCCAAGCTTTGTGCTTTTATACCAACATCATCCTTCAAGGCCGTGTTTAACATTTTCTCCTATCCTCCCTCCACTCTCTTATAGAAAAAAACCAGAATTAAAAAAAGAGTAATAATCAATACAGCATTTAGTATGCTGAAGACTTAAATAAGTGTCCATTGCAGGGAATTACTATGTCTGTGTGGTTTGAATACCGCATTGGTCTACAAGTGGTGCAGTTAAGTTCAAAACCCACATCTATACCCAAGTCAGAAGATCAGATTATAATAGTGGAATCGCTTTGACAAGGACGTGAACATAGGAGAAGATGTTGAACTTCTCCAGGTTGCCTGTTACACCAGCCTCTTGCTCCTAGAGGACTGCACTTGCCCTTTCTCAGGTCTTTTCAGCACCAAAGCTAGCAGTTGCTTTTGCTCTCCTTCCTTCTCCTGGGCTATACCAGTCAGGGTCCCAGAGAGCAGCAGTGGTGGTTGGCTAGGTGGGAGACACAGGGATGCAACTGCTGACTTTTCTAAAGTTTAACAGCAGCAGCTAGAAGTTTCACTGTCTCCTGTGGGCCATCATACCGTTCTGTGGCAGTTTAAAAGGCATTGGTAACAAAAGTACCAGTGGGTCAGCTCTGGAGCCACTGCGTTTCACAGCGTAAGGTTTTCATGTAAATAGCTATTTTTGTTAACCTGTGTTTAACTTAAAGAGTGCAGGACAGATGCAGGAATAGGAGAATTCGTGTTACTGGCAAGCTGGTGTTGTACCCCAATAGCTAGAATGCTTGTTGCTCTTCTACATAGACCAAAGACATAGTTTGGATCTATAAAGCATTGCATCCTTTGGTAACAAGTGGCCTATCTTAAACCTTTTCTTCCTGTCAATTAAAAAAAAGATGCTTGTATATTACAGAAGGGCCAATATATTAATGCTGTTTCTGTGTTTATACAGGCAGGTAGCTAACATATAGATTGGCATCTGTGTTCCTTGCATTCATGCTGGAGTGGCAGGAAGAGACCCACCCTCTTCTACAATAACCTGTGGATGTGTTTTAGACTTGAATGCAAGAACCCTGTATGATTTTCCTTGATGAAGAGGTTTGCTATATTTATATGTGCATCAACCGGTACTTTACGTATTGCATTGACTTTTGGTGGCTGATAATAGAATGTAAAAAAAGGTTGGTTTTTTTGGGGGGGTGGGGTGTTACATGTTTGAAGTAAAATGTGAATTTTGAATGTTGGTAACTCGTTTTGTGTTCTTTTAAAGTGAAGTGTTACATAATAGAAACTTTTTTTGCTTTAGAGTCCCACGCAAACACTGGGGGGAGAAACCACAGACCAGAGAATAAAAAGAATTTTTTTTTTTTTTTTTTTGATTGAATGAGAAAAATGACTCATTTAGTTTTAGATAGTATGCTGGCAAAACATAGAGAAACTCTTAGTTAAGAGAAGACCATGTGATAGCCACTGATTCACACGTCCGGCTTTGGTGTTGGGTCTTTGGATAAAAGTGGACATCATCACAAGAGATGTTACAGCAAATGTTTTGCTGTGGTGTATGACATTCTGAGAAACACTTATTACTGGAGATAAAATGATACTTTTTTTTCTAAAGTGAGTTTGCAATTAGCCCAGGCTAATTAATCATTTTGCAGAAGCACCTTGAGTTCAATTTGTTTGCAGTCACTCAGAGGAATTAGTTGTTGGTGAAACAAAAGAATAGCTAAAGATTGGGTGACATCTCATAAATCCACGGGAATGGTTGAAAATCTTACTTTATTTGCTGGATTTGCATGTTGGGTACTGTATTTACACAACGCTTTCTTGCTGGCATAACCCCCCCTCTCGTGTTTCCAGGGAGGAGTCCTCTGTCCTCGCTCACAGCTGCGATGGCCTTGGCTGGGGCCAGCCGTCCTCGCAGCTCTGCTTCCCCGGGGGTGGCTGTGCCAGGCCCGGCGGCTGCCAAAGCGGTGGTGTGTGCTGGTGTGGCGTACCCCTGCAGCGGGGTGGGCCCCTCTGATGGAGGGCAAGTGTGGGAGGGGAGGCTGCGGAGGTGGGAGAGCAGGCATAGGTTAAAACAGTGTAAGGTCAGTTAAAGGTCAGGCTGGGTTTGCCCTTAAGTAAAACTGAATGAAAATGATTTCCCTGCCGCTTTTGCTGCCCTGCTTGCTTTTCCAGAAAGCACGTTTATGGAGGAAAATACAACCTGGATATGCCAAGAAATGGGATGGCAGCCCACCTGCAGGGACCTGACCTCTCTTCTGTGCTTGCTTCCTCTCTCGCTTGGTGCTGCCACAGAGACTGATCTCATCTCCTGATGAGCTGCCAGCCATCCACAGATGTGGACAAAACACATTTCTTTAAGGCACTTGCCTGTTTTCTAAATCTTGCCCACTTCATCCCCCAATTTCTTCCAGTGCCTATAGAAGTCTGTCAGAGTTTTGGCCCTTAAATCTAAAAAGGAGTGGATCATAGATTACAGCCCAAAACAAAGCTAAACTTCAGGATTTTGGCAAATGTGATACCAGCGGGACCAAGCTCCAAAAATCTGAGCTCTAGTTCTGGTGCTAAAGTCTTACATTGCACTTGATCACCATCTTAATAATTAATATTCAAATAAGTGCCAAACTTGGGCTTTCTAATGTGTAAGCTAATACTGTAACCTGAAGAAAATCACAAGTGTATCCTGAATGCAGAACTGGGGCTGCCATAGTGGTTTTGCAGCATTTCACTAAAGTAAATTACATTTGAAAGACTTATTTTTATATGTATCCAGATTTGAATTCAGTGAAGTATTTGGTGAATGAGATGTGAAGCTGGAAGAATTTTTTTTTTTTTTTCTGAAGATGACAATATTTGGCCCAAACACTAAAGGATTCTGTAAAAACAATTACACGTACTCTAAAGGAAATAATTCAAATAAATAGTTGTGTGTAGTGGCTGCTTCTAATTGGGCTTGATGTTTTATCACAGTTAGTTTTCCATTTAGGAGGGAGGATGGGAACCATAAAACTTGATGCAAATTAGCAGAGTGAAATAGCTTTCTTTGCAACTGCTCTTTGAACCTTTGTATCTCTTTTAAGAATATGCTTACAGAATATTGCAGCAGTACATCTAGGAAGGAAACTGGGTTCTTTCAAAAACCAGAAGTACATGTCTTTCTAATAAATTGTTTCTGATAGAGCTAGAAAATAGAGAAGATTATACTAATGCAGTTTTCTTTTTAAAAGTCTGTTCTGCATTTTAATCTCTTAGAGAACAGCTCTCATTATTTGTAAAGCAAAAACTAGACAAAATCCTCCTAATTTTAAGAAATTTTTATATTGGAAGCGTGGTGGTTTTTTTGTGCTACAGGTAATGCATGATTTTACATTGTGAGAAGTAAATTTCTGCATCTTTACACTTGCTGCTATCTTGTTCTGGTAATAAAGCTAGAAAGGGGCAGCAGTGTTAGGATTTTACTCTGCCACATTGTATGTAGTATCTGAGAGCCTTTCACCTATAGGAGAGAAGAACTGGGATTTAACTTCTTGGGATAACAGTGCGAGGGAGGGATAAGAAGGGACAGCATGCTACTTGTGGTAGGATTTTTGGCTTGGGTATTTTGCACGTTATTTAGGTACAACATTTGTACCTGAAGTTGTTCTGACACTTGTGATGTGTAAGTGTGTGTAGTAGGTGATGGGGCAGTGGCTTTCTGGTAATGGAAATCTGCTGTTGCATGTATGCTGTTAATGTACTACATAGCTCAGAAAGCTTTTATGTGTGCATGTGCATATATGAAAATATGTGATACAACTTCGTAGAAGTGCTGAGATCTAGGGATAATTAAAATGGTGATTCTTCTATTTCTGAATACACAGATTGTTGATGGTGTTTTCTGGAATGTTTTGTGAATTAATTTATCTGGTGTTATTAACTGTGTGGTATTGCAGAGTTACATAAGTGTTGGATTGTGAGATTGTATCCATTTTGAGCTGAGTAGTGACTTTGTTTTAGATTTAGTGATTAATACTGTATTTCTTCATGGGATTGGAACAAAACATGGAGCTTCAGTGGAGGTGATAATTTATTGATATTACTGCAAACTCTGTAAGTGTACATGGGCACAATTCTTCTGTGAATTTTACAGGAGGCAAGATTACAATAGTAGACTGATAGTGCAAATTTGATTGGTTGGGGAATTGTTTGGATGTCTTCACTGACAGTCACTTCCAGGTTAAGTTTGGAGTGGTTTATATATGCTCTCAAAATGTTTGTTCGTTTCCTTGATTGATTGCTGTTATATTTCCTTGTTGGTTAGCAGGAGAAAGCTTTCAGCCACGCACAATTCACCAGCGTTACTTCTTCCCTTTGTTTCTTCTTTTACCAGGTCTTCCCCGTCTTGGTCACTTTCTAAGTAATTTTAGTGCTCATAAAGTACCAGAGTAAGAAGCCAGGAGAAGTCATCCTGTCATGTCAGTTCAGAAGATAGATGTACTGATGGAGTGAGTAAATTTGTGATCAAACTATCTCCAGGTTGGCTTGTTTTAAATAAATACAGAGATAATTTGGTGCCTAATCTCCACCTGCCTTTAATGTAGCGAATGAGAGGTCAGAAATTGTCACATATAAATGAATTTTGACAACAGTAGCTTAAGCAATAAAAGAATTTCAAGTTAATGTTAAAACAGTACAGAACAACTACTTGATTGGAAGTGCCTGGACTTCTAAGTGTGTGTGAATGAGTTTAAAGCACAGGAGTGCAGACACGTGTAGGTGCTTGCTACTTCCTACTTCATGCCTTCTTTCTGAGGTAGGTTTTTATCTTGTCTAGTAGCTAAAGGATGATTATATGCTAGATGATCCCTTTTCATGACCATATTCAAGCTTTCCAAAAATTTGTATTCTCCCTGCAAGAAAAGCTGACACAGTTTAAAGTAGTGGGTTTTCAACTTTTTTTAATTACTTTAAAAACACTAAAAAAGTGTCCTGTAGATGATGTGGATGACTGAAAAATGAATGTAAGCCTACCAACAGTGGACTGATCTTCCCAGTTACTTTTGCAGACCCGTAGGAAATAATGACTGCAGTGTAAAAACTGCTGATCTAACACTGTATCTAGACTGAAGTCAGAGACCTCTGGACAGGGTAATAACACTAGCCAGCAAAGATAATGACAGAAGTCTGTTTGGTAGTGTTAAGCACAAACTGTTTCACTTTGAGAAGAATGGTTGCCTAATAATGACTTTCGCAGTCCTGCCCCTGAAATCCTACAAATGGTACACTTTGATTTTAAAATGTACTTGTTATTTTTGATGACCTGAGTCAAGGAAACTTGGGAGGGGCAAAGAAGCAGAGAATAATTATTTGAAGTACAAGCAGATGCTACTCTAATTTCTCAAGGAAGTTTCTTGCGTAGAAAGGCAGGGTTAAAGAAATGGAGCTTTTTGTACTGATAACAGTGCAACGCTTTAGCTGGTATCTCTCCAACTTTTTCTTCGTGTGACCTATCATCTTAAGGATGAAGTGCTTTCAACATTAAAAGACTGAAGTGGGCTGATAGAGGAGGGTCTTTCAGAACACTTACAAAAAATAAATAATAGCAAATTACTTAAAAACATGTATGAGAGTGGCTTAGTTTGTTACTAAGTCAAGATGGACTGAAGATGTGCCTTTGTTGTTAAAGATGTACGCTGTTGAAGATGTGACTTAAGTGATTTGTTAGTGAGCCTCATAAATTTGTTAATGATTTTTATTTACTAACTAAGAATACTTTTTTTTTTTAGTGCTTCCGGTGGTTTTGGTTGCTGGAATAAATTGTCTTTGGCTGTCATGCCAAGAGTGCCAGAGATTGCTCTTCTGTGTCTAATGAAATACTCTCACTGGTGTACATGTGTACTTGAACTGAAGAAATAGAGAGGAGGAAGGAGGCTAGTACACTGTAGCAACAGCATACCTGACCAGTATTTGTGAGAACTGAGAAGTGCCCTTTCAAAACTGAGTATCAACTTGAATAGCAGGGGGAAACCAGTACTTGGTGCTGTAGAATCTCCCTTCTATAAAACAGGTAGGAAGCAGCTTCTCTGAAATACACAGAATAATCCTGGGATTGGAGGTGGGTTTGTGAGCTCATTTCTCTCTGGTGTGCTGACTCCAGAGCTGTGAGTGATGCCGTACAGGTGTTGGTTTTGATTTGAAGAGAAGCCTAGGCATTATGTAGCAGTAATTGTATCAGAAGAGGTTTGGGAATATTTTTGCTGTTTCTTTTAAGTTGAGCTCTTACCTGTATTTTAACCTTGCCAGTTGCTGGTCTGCACACCACTGCCAGCACAACATCCCATGCAGGTTTTGTGGATTCATGGTTTTAATACTCACTAAATCTGTTCAGCTGAGTGTATAAATTACATTCCCATTTCCGATATACTTCTGGCTTTAAACTGTGTGTTTTCTTAGTAAGGAAGCACCTCTATGTCACTTCAGTGCTAATAGTTTCCCCAAAAAGAATGTGTAAGTTCTCCTGGGAGTGAAACTAGAGTGTCTCAGTATATGAATGAAAAGGGATAAAGCTGCCAAACTACATGGACACTAGTGCAGAAATGGCATTGAGATTAAGGTGGATAGGATCTGGCATGTTGCTGCTCATATGCTGGCTGGCCTCGCCTGCATGCTGAGACTTAGGCTGCCTTTAGTCTCCTGGTGGCTGTGTAGATGTTGCTGCAGCACCTGAAGATAGTGCTGCAAATGAGGCTTTGCATCCACTCAGTTGGAGCAGTCAGTTGCATGTAGTAGCTGTAGATATGAATGTACGTCTGCATCAGTGACCTTCAACTTTCAGCCTGTGGAGTTAATGTAACTTCAGTCACCGAAGGTAGGCTGTGAACTGGAAAGGCTGAAGACGAAGGCAGGGGTCCTGTCTGTCCACTCCTGGAAGTGAAGGCTGCCAGGCTCTGCAGAGACACAGGGAGAGAGGTGTGGTTTCATCTCCAGCTCAGTCTGGATTTGACTGCAGACTGAGTATAGGACATACTTAGAAACAGTGTCAAAAAGTGAAGGAGGCACAGTGAATTTCAAAGGAGTCATTACATGCTTTGGTAAAAGTTGCTGGGTTTCATAAGCTTCTGGAATGGGATCTTCCAAATCTGAGTTAAAGATATACTACAGATTCCTGTGTTGAGCAGACAAGAGAAAATACATGAAAAGTGGTAAAGATCAAATTGGTTGGCCACCTTGCTGCTTTTTTCCCTTCTGCTGTCAGTACTAGCGTAGAGGACATCAGACAGGATGTTAAGTGTTAAGAACGTGACGTTAAAGTGATGTACTGTTTTGGTTTGGTTTGGTCCCGTATCCCCTCTGTACCCCCCAGTGCAAAATAGCTGCAAATCCTGCCATGCAAAGCTAATGATGCAAAACATTCAGACCTGAAAGACAGCAAGACAAGTGTCTAAGCAGGAATACTCTCCGTGGTTATCTCCATGGTCTCATTTAGAAAAACCATAAACTAATAGGGATCGTCTGCTTTTAATTGAGAGGTATAGATCAGATCCTGGCTGTGTGAGCGTTAGGCAGATCCATTGACATACTGTTTTCCATTATGGGTTTTAATTCTTTTGAAACAACAGCTGATGGCTCCCGTGGTAGTCAGTCCACCATGCCTTGTTATCTTTTTAGCTTTACCTCAACACTTCCATTTTCTGAACTCACCTTTATTCAGAATGTTACATATCGCTCTGTCTTATGTGGGTTTTTGTAACGCCGTCCTAAAGATACGAGCAAAGCTCGCTCCCGAGGAACGCGGGGACAGCATGGCAAGCGGCAGATGCAGCCTGACTCTTGGAGGGGGCAGGGGGGCACGCAGGGGAGTCCCACGCTTCAGGAGCGGAATCGGCCCTCCTGCAGGGAGCCAGCTCCTGTGGCCTGCCATCCCCTGGGAAAGTGGGCCTCGGTGGGGCTGCTGTATGCCTTTGGGAGAGGAGGTTCGTGCTGAGCAGGAGATGCTGTTGCCGAGTTAAAGCCCAGCTTGGTATCGGTTTGAATTTTAGCCTGAAAAGCCTCGTGGTTCTCAAAGCTGTTTTCCTAAAGAATCTCCACATGCACTTTTTTTTTATACAACTTCATCAAAGGAAGTTAGTTACACACAAAACATGGCAGTTCAATCTTCCGAAAGATAGCATCCTCTGTTGTTTTGAATGCGCAAGAAGAGTTTCCTCCAGTTGTAAGAGCAGGACTGTTGAATCCATCCTGCAGGACGTGCCTTTTCAAAGCGGCTCACGCGTGAAAGCGGGCTCGGCGGCGTGGCGCCCGCGGGCAGCCCTCGCCTGGGCCAGGGCGAGCGGGGAAGCGTCCGAGGGCACTTGGGGGCCGGGGGCCGGCGGTGCCAGCAGGGAAGGCGGCACGGGTGGGCGGCTGCTTGCGCAGGGCCGGCTACCTGTGCGGTGAGTGCCGCTGCGCGGGGCGCGCGCCGCCACTGACGTCGGCCCGAGGAGGGGGNGCTGGTATGTCAGTAATGCGGTGGTATTTGGCCATAGTGCCAAAACCCAGCTATAAGCAGCAAGTCTTTGCTCCACTTTTCCTCTCTCCGTGCCTCTGCTCCGCCCCGTCCGTGCTCCCTGCGCTGCTGAGATCAGCTTCCTGCTTTTCATTTTCCTCAAAACGCTGTTCCTCCTCCCCTGAAAGAGTTATTTTCATCGGTCTGGAGTTAATTTTTGTGGGTGGCTGCAGGCTCTTTTTCTGACAGGCTAACACGCCGAGCTGGAAAAGCGGTATCATGGTGATTTTGTTCTGTTGCAGCGAACCAGAGCTGTAGGCAGAATGGTAGACTGCTGCACCGAAAACATTTCTGTGCCAGCTCTGTGACCGTGGAAGGCGAAGGAGGTGAGTGCCGGTTTTACGTTGTGTAGGTCCAGGGAGTTGTTGGAGGTGGAACCAAGAGCCGCAACCTACTCTGGCTCAATTACGAGAAATGAGCAATTATGTTGTTGTGCCCTCCGATTAGATGTTTTTTCTCCTACTAATACTGTAATGGAGTTTACTCAGGAAATGATGGATTTTGCTGTAGCAAAGAACTGTAGTCAATGAAAGTTTATAGTGTGTAAGTTTTTCTTTCATTGAAAAGCATAGATATGGTGCAAATATAGCCATAAAGGACAGATGATAAAGGCGAGGTTCACTCCAAGCAACTTAGGATAGAAAAAACAGTTGGATAGGTAGTTTCAGAACTTTCAGATGGATTGAATAATGCCAGAAAGAGACTTTACAGTGATTTGGTAATAACTGTGGATCTAGAATAATGTGATATATATGAGCGAATGACATGATTTTATAATGTGTGGAAATAAAATTATACATAGGAAAAACAAAAAGGAAAAAAACAAAATTCTTTTTACAGTTGCTGAGCATCTCTCAGGATGGAAGCCAGTTTGGTTGAGAGAAAGCAGATTGTTTGGAAGACTCTCTCAGTTGCAACAAACGGGCAACTTGTATAGAAACGTGTCTTCTTACATTGTTGCGAATTTTTCAAAATTTTTTTTTTAAATTATTTTTCTTTACGGAGTGAAGACTGTAAATACCACAGGTTCATTAACCAACTTTCAGCTTCTTAAACAGGTGAGCATCATTCTCTGTATACTTTCTAATGGAGCTCTAAAATAATTAATCCATAACCGGTGGCAGGTAGCTACTTACTTTGTGTTATGGTTCTTCTTTTGCTGCCTTCTCATTACTGCCTGTTAACAGTCAGATTAATGGGACAACTTTGCTCATCCTGACTGAGGTGCCCTGAGTGATTTTGCAGAGGACTCTTCGTAAGAAGCCACTCAAAAAGTATAGCTGTGGTGGGCTGGCTGGTGTTGCATGTTGCCATCACAGCTACAGGGTACTGCTGCAGGTCTCAGCTGCTTCCCAGGTGACAAGGGACAACAGGAAGAAATCAAGGATCTTCTTCAGGATCATGGGAGATACAATGTGTCCCAAGCTCTAAGGCCTGACCAGAATTGCTTGTGTGCTTGATCTAGACCAGAGTGCATACTTTGAGTAGCTGGTTTTGGGGATGCCGAGTTGAATTTATTGGTTCTGCTATAAAATGAAACAAATTTAGTCTTTGATTAGTTGTAGGAGTGGGGGATACTTCTCTTACAGTGAAGTTCCTCAGTAGCTGTGCTGAAAACAGTTCCAGGGAAACTTCCGATTTCAAAGTTTGATGCATTTTTATGGAAAATGAAAGGGGTATGGTAAATTAAAAACTGGGGTTTGATTTGTGGTAATGTTTTTGGGCATGACTGTCCTTTTTTCCCTTGGTGGAAATTTGCACTGCTTCTTTCAGTTGCAGGGCAAGTAGGGAGTGTATTTTCTTGAGTGTGTTGTATTACTGGGCCACACTTACCACTTGTAATTGAAAAGCTTTGTAGATAAATGTGTAAGGTCAAAAGAAAAACAACAAGTGACTTCTGTTGCCCAGTCTGTGACCTGTCTGTGGTAGTGGTGGAAGAGCGTAGTATAGGAAGTAATAATAAAACTTCCACTCATGTACGGCCCTGCATCTTTTATATTTGGTTTCAGGTGCTGGGTATACTGCACTGCCTGGTTTTGCGTCCATGCGATCTGTAAATTCATTGCTGTTAAATCTACTTCTTGCTATAGACTTGTGCTCAAGAAATTAACCCCGTGTTATGGCATCACTCTGAGGGATAAAACCATGGTTAAAGACATTTTATGTGCTGTTCATATCAGTCTGTTAGAAAGATGATGCATGCCCATTTACCTCAGTGTGTTGATTCTAAAGATAATGCTAAAGTTTCCACAAGAAATGTGTGAGAAATGTGCTTATCCTATAGATGCAAGTGTATTTCCCATGTGGGCCCAAGTACCCAACTCTTACTTGCCAAAGTTACTACCTATTTACTAGCGTTCTGCCAGTAGAGAAACTCTGCAGCACTGAGAGCACAGATGTGATGTTAAGCACCAAGCCCAACAGCTGCTGGACTTCTATTCGTTTTACTCATTTGGTACTTGTTTTCAAATTTTTCATTCTGATTGATAGGAGGCTGCTGTAAAAAAAAAGTCCACAGCCTGTATCAGTAGAGTCAGGAGTTGCTACCAGTGGCTCTAAATTTTGTACTTATAACTGATTTGCCAGCCTTGCTGACAGCTAGGGTCAAAGCATTTGCTACTTTTCTGTCACATTTTGGCAACCTGGTCTCTGTTAACTTGTGGAAAGTTGTTCATTTACTTTGGAGCGCACTGAAGGGGGATGGGAAGTTCTGTCTGCAAGTTGGATCCTTCCTTGTCAGAGAGATTGCAAGGGTATTAATAAATGCTCTTGATTTGTAGGCGTGAAGAGAAGAGTGAAGGGTATGGCTCCCAGAGTCTTTCTTCACCTTCAGTTCTTTACATGTGTAATGCTGACCCCATCTTCAACATAGATAGAAGATACAATACGTTATTTGAACTGCAGCTCCCTGACAAAGAATTGATTAAGACTTACTTGACGGGGGTAATAGTGAAGCACGATGTTTAAATGGCAGCACTGTCACTGAAAGAAACAGTCCCAGCCTCAGACACCTGCATCCTACCCCATGGGGCCATACTAATATTTTTCCAGTTGTGTAATGAACTGGACTGGAGGACTGATCACAGCTAAAATGTATGGGTTTTATTAGCTTAACTTTTTCTGTCCACTAAAGATAGAACTGACCACCATTGGATGGATCATACATTGTGTCATGATTCAGACCAGAGAACTGAACAGCTCTGTTGCCCCCAAAAAGGGGTCCAGGAGTATGGGAAATAGAAGCAGGACAATGGGACAGGACTGCTTTTGGCTTCAGAGCTGGCTGATGCTCTCTTACTGCTTGTCAAGCTAGAGCCTTAAGGGCAGCCTAAGTAAAATGCAAGAGAAGGAGGATATATCTCCAGAAATAGACCACTGTTGTCAATATTTCTTCTACTGGGGACATATATGCATCTTTTAAATGTGATTTTGCAGTCTGGATAGCTTCCAGTCCAGATAGCATCAGTTACTGATGCTGAAGGTAACATGTCTTAATTGTGATGTCGCTTTTATCTTTCTCTTGTGATTCTTTCTGAAGTAGGTGCTGCCTTGCATAGCTTTCCTTTGAGTGAAGCAGCATAGCATGCTACATGTCATGCTGTTCTTAAAAGTTGCATGGGACTTTCAGTGAGTGTGCTTGATAAGTGATTTTAGCAAGGTAGCTCCGTGTGGACGCAGATTACCAGTTTACTACAGATTCAAGGTGCTGGTTACATTTTTTAAGTCTGGAGCTGGTGCTGTAAATTGTTCATATAATCCATTACTCTTGAGATTCTGACTAGTGGCAGAATATCTAAAAGAGAAGGTAGCTTCTCCTCCAGTGGCGTGTAAGAAGAGTATGTACCTGTGGCCAGTACTATAGTATTTTTTGTTTGTTTTTTAAATAGCAGGGTGATTGTTGCTTGTGTGTGATTTGTGGAGTTCAGGAAGCTTTTGTTAGTGGTTTTCAAGCTTTTGTTATGTGTGTTAGGTGCTGGCAAAAAGCAGCAATAAGTATTTCTACATGAATTCCCTGGGGCTGTGTTTTGGCTGGGGTAGTCAAATGTTACATCCCAAGATAAAGATCCAATTTTGAGATTTGCAATTGTAGACGCATGCATTTGTTCAGGACCTTGTTACCCTCTGTGAGACTCCATGCAAGTACAGGAATCCATGCTAGTGGATTTTGACAAGGGATTAAAGGATCCATGTTTGCTTTGCTTGGAAGTTGTTCAGATAGTAGAGTTAAGAGTTGAAAATACCATCTCTACTCCTTCCCTTGCCCTACCAAAGTAAACTGAAAACCCATAGCAAAATGGGTGGCACACTGACCCTTCAGTTTTTTGAGTAATACTTTAGACTACCTTAAGCTATGAAAAGATGCTGTCCAATGAAAACTTTATACGAAACAAAAATCGTATTTGTGGGAGAGGGACAAAAGGAATGATAGTTTCAGGATGAGAAAGAAAACTTTATTTAAATGTTCCTATCAAGCCTGCACAGCATGAAGTTCAGTTGGCTTTTATAAAGGCAGAAGGATTGAAAGAACTACCTAGAATCCCAAGCATTAAAAAAAAAAAAAAAAAAAAGGCAGTTTGGTTTGATTGTGTCTTTCTTTTGGAGGGAAAAGTAAGTCTCCCTCCTCTTTTGGTAAGTGGAGAAGCTAGTTAATGAGAGTAAATCACAAAAGTAATGCTTTCTTTTTTAGGCAAATTACAGCAAAATACAAGGGACCTAATACCTTGACAGTTGATGCAGCTGGGCCGTGACCACACAGCCTCTGTTGGTGAGGACATGGAGTTACTGCCCCTGTTGCAGCACCTTCTATCAGTGTAGTGTCCACCCTCTGCATGGACATGGTGTAACGGCAGCAGCGTTCTCCATGGCCTTCTGCCCAGGATGATACTGAGCGAGCTTCACTGAGAAGTGCTGTCACGGCTCTGGAGGGATGGTGCAGGGAGCTGGTGTGGCGTGCTGCCTTGGGACGTAGTCTTCCCTGGTGGCCAGCTAACCTGAGTTGAAACCCAGGCAGCATCTGAGATTTTTCAGATATGAAACTCGAGTATGGTGGGGTGTGGTTTTTTTCACAGGGGACTTTCCACTCCCCCCCTGCCCCACCTTCCCCCC
>VYZV01045078.1:0-20740 GCA_013401275.1 Pandion haliaetus
TATTCCAAACTTTCTAAGTGGCATGTTGACAACTTCATTTTGCTGTGCTCATTCATTTTGCAAATTTATTTATTTGCTTACAGTTTTACTTATTAATTTTATTTTAATTTGCCCTGTATTTTTGGTTGGTTTTTTTTCAGGCCAACTCTCTTGAAAGACAGAAGTGGAAGTTTTGATAAGGTAAAACAGATGACAGGTTTGAGCCTAACAGAACATCTATGATTTTAATCTATAATAGCGTGTAGCTTGAATATACAAAAGAACAGTGTGACTACTTGTGCATATAACAGTGGACATCTACACACATTATACTGTTTAATGATTGATTTGATTGTTAATAATTTTTTATTATTTCTTTTAAATTTTAACATTTAGCCTTAACAGATAGTATCAATGGGATTTATTTCTATGCTCCATTGTTTGTATTACAATCTTAAAAGGGTAAAAATATTTTTAATTGAACTGTTTCAATTTGGGAAACTTTTTTTTTTTTTTTTAAATTAATGCTATTCTTTAGCTTTTATTTTTATTATTCTTAACTCCATTGTGGTTACACCAGTGTGTTTTATTTCTGCCTGTATTTGGATATATATTGTTGCAGTGTTTTATATATATATATCTCCTAGAAGTATTAGGAAAAAAAAGGCATGCATTGGTGAAGAGAATGCAGAATTGTAAGTTTATCTGTTCTAAATGGCTGTAGATTGTGTAGATAAGGTGGTAAAGTTGGTCTTTTTTCAAGCATGGAGTTTGATGTTGTTTCAGTTGGAAGGCTGACGCACATAATAGCACAAACCTACTATACTTTCCTGACTACAAGATATGGCCCTAATGATATCTTTATTGAAACAGTTTGAACAAAAGCTATTATTAAAAACTTTCATGTCCTTCACTTGCCCTTCACTTCCAGGCCTTCTGTGAACAAACTGGAAAAACATCCCGAGTCTTATTAGACATCTGTTTTCATAATAAGGAAACATCAGAGCACAATTGTGATGATATTTGAGTGTCTAAAAAACTTACAAGGGAATTACTATTTATCTGAAAACTAAGTTTTGCTTATTTTTGTTGCTGTCCAGCAAGTAATGCCAGAACAAGTAGCTATTCTGTATGTTCAATCTGTGGAACAGAGATAAAAGCTAGCACATGTTATTGGAATAGAAAACCTTTACTCTGTTTTAAATAGAATAACTCTTTGCAGTGCAAAATTAAATACTTGGGAGAAGGCTGGAGCTCGAGATGGAGAAGTTCTGATTAATTTATTTTAAACTGTGTTTTATTTCTCTTGATACTTAACCAGCGATTACTATTTCTGTTATTCCAGATTTAACCTGAAGATTTAACATCATCTTCCAATTAAAAAGCATTGTTTCCCTTCGAAAAGTGATCCAGATTGTGTTGATTTGCCATGTATAATTCTACATATCTGTTCAATGATGATTCTGATGATGAAATCCCTACCCAACAAGCTATTCAGGAAAGCTTACAAGATAGGCATAAAATTGAAGCGAGTAGCAGTGCAGCAGAGGATGAAAGGTAGTAAGTTATTACTTCTATTTTGGGTGTTTTCTTGACATTATTATAAGCACGTAGTAACTTTATTTTCATCTGTGACTCCGTATGTTGTATCGCTCTGACCTTGTCTCATGGATACTGGAAACCACTGGCAGCTCACTTGTTCTGAGTTCTCCCTGAAAAAGTATACCCATTTCCTCAAAAATATGGAATATATGAAACTTACAGATGATGTTTTACATCGATATCTAAATGAGTATAAGGCTTTATGAAGAAGATAAGTACGTGATGTAAAAATAGATTGGTATGGTAGCTTTCCCTCATTTTAGTATTGAATTGTTGGTCTTTGTGTGAAAAATCAAATATTTATAGTGGCAGGGGAAGACCAACAAAAAAAGTGTTTTAACGTGTTAAACCCTGACAAAACCTACGTAACTTACAGAAATTTAACACGTAGTCTAGACTTGAGTATTTAAATTGAGGTATAATTATATCCTGAACTTGACATTTATTTTTACTTCTATCTTTATTTTTGTTCTGTTTATGCAGTTTCCAGTATATTGCGAGCAAAGAACATGGAAAGATAATTGCAGCAATTCGGACAGTTAAGTACAAATAGACTGCACTAAGCCTGTACCCCTAGGAATCACTTGGATATTGCATTGTTGAGTAATGCCTACAATTTAGGTATTTGATCACCTGATTTAAGTGCAGTTTGTCTTTATATAGCCTTGGGAGGAGTAAGACAACTAAAAACAGGACACCCAAAAGCTGATTTATTACATGGGAACATGGATTCCAATGTCACTCCTCAGATTCCAGTGCTTTATCTTCTGGAATTAGGGGACAATGCCAGGCCTTTCTTGTAATATAAACAACAGGATGGCAAGGCCCCCAGTCAGTTAGTATTTCAGAAAAGTGTTTGCCACTTTGTGAGATACCCAGATTTAAATCCCTTCTCTACCTGAAGAGTGTTCCAGAATTGTTCTTTAACTGCTAAACTTTAGTGTATTCCAACATGAGATGCTCTTAGTCTGCTCCTCTGAAACGTCTACTTTTAGTGGTATAATCAATTTATGTGCTGAGTCACAGAGATAACTAAACAATGAGCATAAGTAGTACAGTTGTTTGGACAGTTGTCTGGCAGTGGGAAACTTTCAGTTCTGTCCTGGCACACATCATAGTAGTTAGAGAGATATTTAGTAGAGTAGGAAACAAGAAGCCAAGTCTTTTCTGGAAAAGCAAATGCTATAAATGTTCCCTGTGCAGTGGAGAATGTGTCTAAACTCTAGTTACACTTGCTGTCTGGCCTTATGAATATATAATTCTTCCATATGTAGGAGAACTTCAGCAACAGAGATTGAGTCTGTTTCCCCATCCTATAGTTGTAACTAACGGAGGGCAGACTGCCTTCTCGCAGGAATGGTGGGATAAAAAACAAGAGCAGAAACCAGGCCTCTACTTAAACAGGCTTTCCAGCCAAGAAAGTTTTGCTGTTTCTTGATGAGATATAAAATTGAAAACATAATCACTTGTGTTGATTAAAGATCCAATAAGATTGTTAGTAAAAGTAGGAATAACGAGATAAGTCTCATCCCTATTAAATCAGCTTAATTTTTACTTTTTACATTTGTATCCTTATTTTGGCTGGGGTAGAGTTAATTGTCTTTCTAGTAGCTGGTATAGTGTTGTGTTTTGGATTTAGTATGAGAATAATGTTGACACACAGTGATGTTTTCAGTTGTTGCTCAGCAGTGTTTATATACTAAGTCACGGATTTTTCAGCTTCTCATGCCCAGCCAGCAAGAAGGCTGGAGAGGGCACAAGAAGTCAGGAGGGGACACAGCCAGGGCAGCTGACCCAAACTGGCCAAAGGGGTATTCCACAGCATGTGATGTCATGCCCAGTATATAAACTGGGGGGAGTTGGCTGGGCAGGGGGCCACAGACCGCTGCTTGGGAACTAACTGGGCATCAGTCAGCAAGTGGTGAGCGATTGCATTGTCTCTCTCTCTTGTTTTGTGTATTCCAATTCTTTTATTATTATTGATGTCATTTTATTACTGTTATTATTATCAGTATTATTTTCTTCCTTTCTGTCCTATTAAACTGTTCTTATTTCAACCCATGGGTTTTACACCCCCCACCCCCCAGTTCTCTCCCCCATCCCACTGGGTGGGGGGGAAGTGACTGAGCAGCTGCCTGGTGCCTAGTTGCTGGCTGGGGTTAAACGATGACATTTTGCCAACCTAAATATTTTTTCCTACAGTTTCACTAGGACACCTGTTTATACATTAAACTTGCATGCACTATTGCATATGAGAGGATTGTATTTGAAATATTTTAATCATACTATCATGAGTAAGTTTTTCAATGTGTAATTCAAAATGCTTTGTGAGTCAATGTCAGTCATTGATTGTTCCATTCATGTAAACCACCCTCTGAGAAAAAATTGCTTTGACAAAGCAAGTTTTTTATTCTAGATACACTGATGGGATAAACGGCACTCAATATATTAGTTGCCTGAATTTTGTTTTATGATGAGTAATGGGATATGTGTCTGTCTTAAAATATCACAGGCCAAGAAGAGGCCTTGGTGAAGTTGGTGGAGCACAGTTCTGCTTTTGAAGAAGCAGATCAGCACGGCTGGCTTCCTGTGCATGAAGCTGCAGCACAGCTAAATAAGAACATCCTTGAAATAACTTTGAAAGGTACAGAGTCCTTCTGGTTTTCCACCAAAAAGTTTTACAAAGTTGGGTTTGATGAATCATCCAGCTTCAAATGTTTTCTGCTTTTCTGTATTTCAGCCTCCCGTGCCATTATGTGGGAACAGACCACTCTAAAAGGGGAAACACCTCTCTTGGTAGCAGTAAGAAATTGCCTTGTAGACAATGTCTGCTTTCTCCTGCTCAATGGCTGCAATCCCAATGTTAAAAATGAAGAGGGAGATTCTCCTTTAGTTATAGGTGAATACCTTATTTAGGGGTGGAGAGGTGAGGGAATGAGGTGAGATTATAGCTACACACTTTAGGGTTCAATTTGATATATTTGACTTCAAATCAATATCTAAAATATTTTTTGCTATAAGGAGCAAAAAATGTTAATCTCAGTATGGAATGTGTCTGTCCCTGTCTGCTTTTCTTAGATGAAATCAAAGCTTTAAATGAGCTGACAATTCCAAATAGGGACTGTCACCACTAAGTTCTTAGCATTATTTATTAATTAAAGTATTATCCTTATTGGTCTACTGAAGTATGGGAAACATAGAATTAGGAGAAACTAAAAATATTTCCTCAAAGCCTGATCCCATGCAGGGAGCTCCAGATGCCTACCATTTTCCATCTGTCAGTTGCAAAGAGTTTGTGGTTCAGGTTGAACATACATCCTTTTCCTCAAAGAATCAAACAGCTTTCTCCATGGAGTACAGACTGTCTTCCTCTGCTTTCCTTGGCATCATTTATGCAGTGGTGCCAGATAACCGGGTCCTCCTGCTTCTTCATGCTATTACTGTTCATGTCTGCTGGCGTAAAACATTCATATTCTCTGCTTACATGGTATCTCTTCCATTGTATCAGCTTCTTTTTCTCCAAAAACTAAGGCAATTGGTTTTGATTTTCAAAAATTATAGCAAACCAGCCTGATTTATCTGCATTATGTAGAGTGTAAAACAGTGTTTGTCCCTATTCAGTCCCTGTTGGAATTAATCCAAGTATGACAAGTGAAGAAGCGAGCCAGACCTGAATTCTTGGTTCACTTCTCTTTGAATTTTTTTAATTGAAGAAGGTCCCATACCTAGTATCACTCATAGTGTGAATGCCATTTTAATTTGATCATGCACAAGAACTGTAATTCTTGATTTGTAAAGAACCATATTTTTCCAAGATGTTTTAAAAAAATATTCTCTGTTAATTTCATTTGCTTCCCTCAATTTGGGCTGTGATGCTATTATTCTTACTGAGTCCTAGCCAAAAAAAATGAAAGCGTGTTCTCATTATCTGAGTTCTAAAGGAGCACTGTAAATTTCCTTACTGGAGCCCCCCCAGTCCATCCTTTTGAAATGACTATAGATTCTAGTCAGGGCCACCTGCTTAGAAAAGTTGTAGAGAATTTCTAGATACTTTTGAAGTGCACTATATTAAAATGCACCATCCCCCAAGAAGGGCATGTGTGGGATTTATCTAAAGCAGCCATGTAGGTTACAGATAATGGGACATCACAGGTTACAGTATGCTGTCAATGGTATTTCAAGCAGCTGTGGCACATGAAGCTTCTCTGCCTAATCTGTCGTGGTGAAGGGCACTCACTGTTCTACCCTGCACGGCCTGGGAGATCAAAGAGAGAAGGAAGGAAAGGTGTTGCCTATTCATTCCATCCACTGGAGCCAATGCAAATTACTCTTTTAAGATCCTTACTGACTTAATAGATCAGGCTTATTAAGCTAAGAAGGCATATGACACAGTCATTTAAAACTTTGTTTCATATAATGGTAACTGCTTGTGAAGATCGAATAGAGCTGAGCAGACCAGCTCCTGACCGCACCAAGTCCCTGTATATGATCTCCATCTAGTGGCAAGGAAAGTTGAATTCTGTTGCATTACCAAACGCAACAGGGGATTACAGAGAGAAAAAGAGATTACCGTAAAATTATTCATTTGAATTTTGCAATTCTGCAAAGAACAGACTCGTTGATAACTAAAACCTTTCAGTGTAGTGTGACATTTCTCAGTGTATAAACAGCACTGCCAAGAACAGCTCAAGGTTTCCTGGGCTGCCATGTAACAGAAGCCATAGTGCATAGAATAGTGTTGAAACGTTCTGGCTGATACTTTGCTTATTGTCTTACAGCAGTTAAACATGACTCGTATGAGATTGCCTCCTTGTTGATAAATTCTGGTGCAAAAGTGAATTTGCAGTGTGTCCACAAGAGGACTGCTTTACATGAGGCAGCCAGGCTAGGCAGGAAGGATATGGTGAAGCTTCTCCTTCGTTCTGGAGCAGATCCTGACCCTCGCAGTGGATATGGGCTCACACCTCTAGCACTGGCTGCACAGATTGGACATACAGAAATTATGGAGCTCTTATTGCAAAAAGGTGAGAGTTTTATTATATAGGATGTTACAGGAAGAGAAGGCTCGGGGTGGGGGTCTGTCTTGCCAGTGTTATAAATACCTGATGTGATGGTGTAAAGAGGACAGAGCCAGATTCTTCTCAGTGGTGCCCAATAACAGGACAAGAGGCAATGGGCACTAATTAAAACCTAGGAAATTCTGTCTGAACAGAAGAAAACACCTTTTTCTGAGAGGGCGGTTGAACATTGGAACAGGTCACTCAGAGAAATGGTGGAGTCTCTATCCTTGCGGATAAACCTGACTGGACACTGTCCTGGGCAACCTGCTGTAGCTGACACTGCTTGAGCACAGGCTTGGACTGGATGATCTCCAGAGGTCCTTTCCAACCTCAACTATTCTGTGGTTCTGTTTTACAACTCAGTAGATTGATTTAGTAACATGTAGGTTCTGTGGTGGTGGTCTTCAAGGGAGCAGAAATTGTAAGCCACGCGTGTTAGTACTGAAATGTTTAAAGCCCAAGCGGAAGAAAGTGAATCCTCTTTCCAGCAGAGAAAATTATTCCAAAATGCAGAGGCAAAAAATTGTTCTTAGCTCAGTAGCCAGTAAAACTTTGCATTAGTGAAGTGAAAGGAAATGAACTGTTACCATGTTACTGAGTATACGCCCTGTATTGTTAATAGATCCAAACATATACAAAATAGATTTTTAGAGATTACTTACTTGTAGCAAACTGTAGTAGTCATCAGTGAATGCTTTGCAAAACTGCAAGCAAATCTGAGGCACTGCAGCAGATACTTTGTTTGCATTTTTGGATGGCATCTTAATTTATTTGCAGAATCTGACTCCCAAATCATGTGAGTTGAGGTCCATCTAAAGAATTCCTAGTATCTAAATTTCATGTTATAAGATATATATGTGTGTGTGTATATATATATGCACACACACACGTATATTCCCTCTAAAGTAGTTAGCCTATTTACACACATTTTTATTAGTCTTCTGAAAGTTCTGTGATTGGATGAAAACTGCTTATTGTAAGATACACCTTCAGAGATAGCAGCAGAAGTAATTTCCCTTACTAAAGAAAATTAAATGCTATCTGCTCCGGGAGGATCGTTGTGATGTAGTTAAGTAAAGGCCTGATAAAGACTACATTATCATAATATTCCAATAATATTTTAGTGAGCAGTTGTAATTGTTTTTAAATGCAATATTGTTTTCTCATGTAGACAGGTCACCTCAGGGAAGGCCTGACAAGACATTTATGGTGGGGAATTTTAAATGATGACTCAGCAGCACTGGAACTGGATTGTATGAACTGTTTTGATACTGGCTTCTCCCATATTTAGTTATACCTGTCTTTGTAAAGTAGAAGAATTGAAATGTGTTGTGTGTAAGCCAATAAACAATTGTTTGTATGAATTAAGAACCAAACCCCTTCTTTGCCCAGTTCTAGCAGCAAGTCTTACTGTGAAATTGTGTTCAAAGCAGTTTGGACCTTCTTGTTCCCAGGATTACATAAACACATCTAAACCCAAGGATCCAACAGGAAGGTTTATGCCCATAGTGTTTTTATTTGTTGAAGAATAGAATTCGCAATACTGTTATCACTGGAGGGTTGGAGATACTAATTACTGCTGGATATTTACAGTGACAACTGAAAATCCTTGATGCTTCTTTCCAGGTGCGAATGTTCTTTCACAGGCAATGGATTGTGCTTCTGTTTTATTTGAAGCAGCAGGAGGAGGAAATCCAGATTCTCTGAGTCTCTTGCTAGAATATGGGGCTGATGCCAATGTACCAAAGCACTCGGGTCATTTGCCGATACACAGAGCTGCATACAGAGGACACTTTCTGTGAGTTAATATACTTAAAAATCCAGTAATGGTGACATGAGAAATACTAATTTTGCTAATTCTACCGTATTCAAAGCAGGCAGCAAATCTGTAGTATTGTAGAAGGAATTCTTTTTGACTGTGTAAATACGAGTTTTCTGTGTCTGAATGTAAGAGGCCAGTCAGGATAAAATCTTCATCATTTTAGGATGAACATACTAATTCCTATAGTATTTCCCCACTTGCCACAAATAATAACACTGTCCAGTCTGATGTTGAGGTTCCTGGGACGTCCTCACTCTCTTTGGGTATGCCTCATCTCCACCCCATCACAGGACGTTAAATGTACTAAATAAACAAATAGACTTAGGGGATAAGGTTATCCCTATTTTAAAGACAGGAAGGTTACTGGAAGATAGTTACACTAAAATCACAACCAGTAAGTGAGAAACAAGTCTTCAATACTAGGAATGTTGCATTGTGGTTAAGAATCTGAGGATTCTTAATTCCTATGTTAATATTTTATATCTATTAATTGAACTATGTTTAAACTTAAGTGTATTATATATGTTAAATTATATATGTATTCATGTTATATATTGTATTGTATTGTAGTATATTATATTAAATTCCCTAATTCCTATAGGTTAAGCAATAACACTGTGCTCTCAACATTCAGGAAAAGCTGTTGAGGAGGAATCATTATTCCTCTAGCAGAGAATGGGGTTGTTCATGAATAATAGTATAATAGAATAATATTTTATGCGTAGTAGGTGTGAAGTCAGTGTCCATTGCTGGCTAACAATTTAATTGTTAGCAATTAAAGTCAATGCAGAGGTATAGCATGCCATGGTACTGATTTGGTAGATTAAGACAATTGTATACAGTCATAGTGAATTCTGAAGCCCAGCAACGCAGAGGAATTCAAAGACTGAGCTAGGTGAACCAGTATGTTTAAGATTCTGAGATTCTTCTTTTTCAATTCTTCAGAGCCCTAAAAAATTTAGTTCCAGTTACTAATTTTGATGCCATTAAAGAAAGTGGGATAAGTCCAGTTCACTCAGCAGCAGCAGGAGCACATCCTCAGTGCCTTGAATTTCTCCTCAAATCTGGGTTTGATGCCAATTTTATGCTGGATCAAAGAGTTCGCAAAGGCTACGATGACCACCGGAAGTCAGCATTGTACTTTGCTGTTTCCAACGGGGATATCTGTTCAACACAGTTGCTGTTGAATGCTGGAGCCCTGCCAAACCAAGATCCCATCAACTGTCTCCAAATAGCCTTGAGAATGGGCAACTATGAGTTAATGAATCTACTGCTCCAACATGGGGCTAATGTCAATTACTTCTGCAGAGTGAATACAACACATTTTCCATCAGCTCTACAGTATGCTCTGAAAGATGAAGTCATGTTAAGAATGCTGATGAACTATGGGTATGATGTGCACCGCTGCTTTGATTGCCCTCAGGGAAACAGCTCGCATTCCCAGTACGTGACTGATGGATGGACTTCTACTGTTATCAAAGATACAATGGTAAGTATATCAGATGGCTTCATATGTTGTTTTACTACCAGTATCCTTCCTAAAACTAAATTAAAATGTACTTAATGCAGTGTCAGAAAAGGAAGTTTTGAAACTGTAGGACAGCTTACACCTAAAGATAGGAATAGACAAAATTAAACTGATGTTGTCAGGAGGCCTGGTTCATGACAGTAAATGACCATAAACAATATTTTTGAATCATGAAAATATAGCTAATGCTATGCTAATGATCAGTACAGAATTGGCTTTCCAGGGCAGTCTTGTCCATGCTGTGGAAGCAGGGACTTGCAGGTTGGCTCGCTGGGTTGTCTTGTGTCATAACACTAGTACTGAAAGGCTGTTGCAAGGACCGCCTGGAGCTGGCACCATAAGCACTGAGCAGAAATTAACAAACCTGGACCAGTCTAAAGAGGATCCTAGAGACCCCCATCAGGGTCATTGTTCTGTAGTCTGCAACGTCCACTTGAACCTAATAAACCCTTCTTTAACCTGAAGATAAGTGGGTGTGCCACGCACGGGGCTGGTGGGTCCCCCTGCTCAGCACGTGGGGTCACAAGTCTAAATTCCACTTAGGGAGTGGTAGCACTTCTTTTTAAACACTTAGTTACTAAATATACAGCTACTGAAGTTCACTTTTAGATCTAGTACAAAATAGCCATCTCTCAGATTTTCACATTCTACTACTGAGGCTTAACGCAAGCTGTGACAGCCTTTAAAGCTTCCTTGACTGCAGCAGAACACCAGGAAGAATGAGTGTTCTGTCAGTTATTTAATTGCTCTTGTCCTGCAGAGGCGGAAGTCATTTAAAGAAATATTGAATATTATCCTATTAAACATTTTGTTTCTATCAGTTCTGTGAAGTCATAACGTTGTCATGGTTGAAGCATCTGTCTGGGAAAGTAGTGCGAGTAATGTTAGATTATGTTGATCACGTCAATATCTGCTGGAAGCTAGAAGCAGTTCTCAAAGAACAGGAACTCTGGCCAGACATCAATTTGATTTTAAGTAAGTACCTGATATTCAAATTTGGAATGATAAAGAAGCTGTTCTGGGACTGGGGCCTTTTCTTGTTGGTAGTATTTTAGTTTTTGTTTTCTTTACATCCTACTGGTGCTTTTCTTGACCCTTGTTAGGCCAAAAGTTGTGCTTTGACAATAAGAGACCGCTTAAAAATCAGTCTATGCAGGGTTTAAACTAGGTTTCTTTCAGAAGTCTGATAGACAGTAACTGCATAATTTATGTAGAGCACTTGGGAACTTTAATTGCAACATAGACAACACAGTCCTCTTCAAGGGGAGAAAAGCTTTTCCCCCTGCCTCAAGTTGATGGAACAAATCTAATAAATCACTAATTTTGAGTGACTTAATTCTAGTCTAGATTAATTCCCTGTCCTTTTTGCTTGTACATAGATTAAGAAGTAGTGACTCAAAATTCTACTTTAGTAGCTTCTTTAGGTTGACTGAAGACTGGCACCAGTTATTTGGGGATAAAGTACATTCCCCAAACTTCACTACTTAAACTTGCATTAACCTATACTTAGCCAACTTGACAGAAACAAAATCTGTCAATTTGGCTGCCAGTAATTGTAAATATATAACTGAGAGGTGTGTGGGCTGAGATAAAAAGGCAGGTTAGATCCAGACAGGTTCGGTTGTCCAGGGACAGCCACATTCATTTTATTTGACTATTGACAGAATGAATATGCAGCAAAATCAGGAACAGAGCTTTTGAAAGGTAGCAGAGTACTGAATAAACTGAACAAAATTTAGTAACTAACTTATTAATAGTCTCCCCTTCTCAATTCTAGCAAATCCTCGCTCTCTGAAGCATCTTTGTCGTCTGAAGATACGGGAATGCATGGGCCGGTTGCGTCTCCGTTGTCCGGTCTTCATGACCTTCCTTCCACTGCCAAACTGCTTGAAGGACTACATACTATACAAGGAGTATGATCTTTATGGACAGGAAAACTTCACAGAAACCTAAAACCTCAACTGTATATAGTTAGTAGTTCTATATTTTGAAGGGAATGTTGACATGGATAAGACTGTTGTGCAGCTGCTATTTTCTTTTGGGATTTTATCTCCTATGTACTAAGGAATACCAGCATTTCCCCCTCACCCCTGAAGAAAACTGGGAGAACCCCAAAATGTAAGTATTGGTGATCCCATTCTACATATCTACTGGAATATAAACTATCTGAAAGTTATGGCAATAGTCTTTTAAATGCTTAGCGTGAACAGTTAAGAACTGTAAAATGTAGGGCTGCAAACCTGGTGTTATTGCTAAGCTGGTTTAGTTAAAGGTCAGGGATTTAACTAAAACCAGGAAAGGAGGTAGTTCTGTTTTGTCTTGTACTTCCCTTTCTCTTGCCAAGAAGTAGTTTTTATTTGTGAAATCCTACAGTGAAGTTCTGAAGAGCAGCTTAAGTAGATTTGTCTTTTTCACCCAATTAAGTAATCCCACATTCTAAGCAGTGAAATGGGATTAACAGCTCTAAAAATCTCTGTTTATCACATCAGCTAGTGTGAAATACCGATGTTTCAACAAGGAGGCACTATTTCTGAAAGGCGTGTTAGTTCTGCATCTCATTCTCAGGTAGTGGTATGTCTCATCCACCACCTACTTTGCTCATTCAGGAACTAGGTTTTCCTTTCACAGTGCTGTCCAAAGGCATGCTTGCAATTTTTGGATTGGAGCTTAAGCTTTTGGAGCACTATCTGTCAGCAGTCACAGTTGCCCTAGAAGTCTTACATAGTACACACAGACCCACAGCATGCCTGTTCTTTCTAAAAATACTGCAGATGTCAGTCTGTAGTTTAGAAAAAAAAAAAAAAGGTCATCAACACACTTGGCATTAGTAGTATTTATTCCTTCATTATCAAGTAAGCATAGATTTATTTTTTTTTCTAGTTATACATGCATCTTTATCATGGAAGTTACATAATTCAAAAGTCTGCTTTTCCCCAGAAAAATCTACAAACCTTATAAAATACAAATTTAACCATAACGTAGTTATGACCCATTTCTTTTTACATGGTGTTTATCATATAACAAACTAATGAAGCCCGTGAAGTTGTGTATCAGTACCCATGTTAATGGTTGTGCTGGTATAGCCTCTGTACGTGTGAATTCTGATCACTATCACAACCACAGCTCTGCATAGTGTTACACGTTGTCATGTGGCTACAACAACGTGCACTATGAAGAGCCAGCTACAAGGGTAACGATCTCCTTCTTCTAATGTTCAGTCTTTGATTGTTGCAAAAATAAGTTATCAGCGTTCCCAAGTACAATAACTTCCTCTGAGGTTATCTAGCTAATATGATTAAAATTAAGAGAATTGAGATACCCTTTAACAGCAGAGGGATAACTGCATGTTAAAACTTCATTTAATGGAAGGGAATGCATCCTGTCACCAATAATGGTACTTCCTGGAAGTCAGTATTATGAAAAATGCAGGAGGTTTTTGCATCAGTACAAATCCCACCCAGAAAGGTACTAGAACTAAGTTTTTATTTAATCTACAAAATGCTGACTGGCGTAATATGTCTACTATCCGTGTTTTCCAAGATTAAGACATGACAATCAAAGTTGATGTAAGTATGCCATTGGAGGTTTTTAATACAGCTGTTGAGGGAAAATGTGCAAGTCAGTCTCAAACACTGCAAAAATCACTTACACTTCACTAGAACCGGACCAATCCAGAACAGCTTTTGTAAGAATTTGACCACTTCACTCTATTATAAAAATGACCTAAAAGATTGTACAAAATCCTTGGCTTGCAATATAAACTTCATTAGGAACACAAGTGCATTCACAATGACACACTGACTTACTCTTGTCATGACAACTTAGATACCACTGTGGCAGGGAAAAAAACCAACCAACTCACTGCTTGGTTAAAAAAAAAAAAAGCCTTGGATGCTAATTGACTTGCAAGGAATCTTGTAAAAGAGAGCAACAGAAAGAATATAAAATATCAGCTCTTGCTGTTAGACTAGACAATCTCTCTACTAAATTCACTAAGCAGAGGCAGGTCATCTTTCTTTATGTGAATTATTTCCAAAATAACAAGAAGCTGTATCATAATGTAGTTTTCTCCGTTGGCTTCTCCTAAATTCTGTGCAACTAATTCATCAGAATTTACCTTAAACGTACGCCTAGTCAAATTTGCTTCTTTATATCAATGTACACGAATTACATCTTCAGAAATAGCTTCAGCTGTTTCAGGATTTTCAGCTCTGGGTTTACATCCATATAAGGATGAAATCTGACAGCACTGTAGAGGGGTAATGCTCCTTAACTCTTAGATATTACTTTACTGTTAGATAGTAAATTGTCTTGATAAAATTTCAAACTTAAAACAGATTAAGGAAGTAATACCCTACCAAATTCAAATCAGTTTACACTACCTGCTTGTAACCAGTTACATGTGGCTAAGTTGTATATGACTCTTAACTTGTCCTCTGATTTAAACTTGGAGAAATCTATTAGTGGCCATAGAGGAGTGCTAGGTATTGCCTATAATGCAGTAAAATGCATACCCATAAGCACACTTTATATATTTTTGTATTCATGCCATTGCATACATAAAGAATCTATGTAGCTTGAAACAACTGACAGCAAGACTTGCTTGGTCTGCAGTGTGTAAATCTACATAGTGTAACAAACTTAATATCCCCCTTACCTAAGGGAAAACATGTGGCAGTAACTATGAGGCTGCAATCAGCAACATAAAAAGTTAGTCCTAAACAACACTGCTGACTCAGTACCTATGCAAAGTCACTTTAAAATCATGTACTTGAAAGAATATTTTCAGGAGTGTCTGAAATAACAGTAGATGCACATGAAAAAAACTACAGCTTCAGCTGGAAGTGCTTGAAAGATCAATCTGTAAGTAAAAGGCAATAGGAAATATTAAATGGGAGAAATAAATTGCAGGAGAGAAAACCAACCAGTAATTTACTTACGATAATAAAATGCTCAGGCGGCGAAATCCTACCGCAGTACTTCCCAGGAGAACGTGAAGTGTTTATATTAGAAGTCATACTCTCTAGGAAAATACTAGGCACTCTAATATTTTTTTAATGAACAAAAACATTTTCTGATGAAGTAGTTCTAAACCTCATAGGAAAAAAGGTATTGATAGTTTTTTATTTTGGGGAGGAGGGCATGGATAAAACCTCAGCAGCTGTTTTTTGCCTTGAGGTAGTTCTAATTACAGAGCCATGTGCTCCTCCCCTTAAGCCAAACTCAGTAATTCTCACCCCACTGCTACCTCACTGCACCATTACCATTTAACTTCCTCATCTCTTCTGACCTGCCATTTGCTCTTGCAGCTTTCATCACTCTCCCAGATGCTTTTATACCTTTTTGCTCATTTTACACCAGTGAAACTCTCCTAAATAAGCAAACACACCTCCCTTTTCATTCACGCATATCAATCTGTTTTCTTTAACTGCTCTCTTCAGTCACTTCCCCTTTTTTTAGGGGTTAAAATGAGAATCATCCAACACAAATGAAATGCACTTCACTCCTATGCTGTCTGTTTTAAAAAACTACATGTAATGGCATAGATGGAAAGCCTGAAAATCAAATGGAATAATTCCAATCACATATTGCTAAATCTGAAAAATCCCATATGGCAGTAAATTCCTCTGCCAACTTTATTCTCCTGCTTTCTTCCTCATCTTTGCAGATTTATGTCTAAAACAGTAATGGTAGGTTTCAAGAAGAAATACAGTAATTCAGTTTTCTGACGTTTCTTCAGTAAGGCTAATGCAAAACAGGCTACACGTGAGAAATGCTTTTTGATGAGATTGCTAATCTATTAACTGTTTCCTTATGGAGCTAGGGCTATTGCAGCTAAACTGGTTAACACATTAATCAATCCTACTGTGACAGGCTGGGGGACTAGATTCTAGAAACTGGAGACCACTGATTTCATACTCTTCCTGTGCTGTTTCAAAACTACTTCATATTCAGCATGTACTTGAGGAAGATACAGTAAGACACAGTAACCTTGAGCTATGCTGTCATATTATTTGATAGAAAACAGAAATAGCAGTAAGTAAAAAAAAAACCAAAACCCACCCCAAACAGAAAAAAACGAAGAGAAAGAAACAGGAACTGGAACGATTTGCAGAGACAAACTGGCTGCCAGGCACTATCTGTAAGCCTAGATGTAGGCACAAAAAGGGAAAAAATTGGATTTGCTGCCTCTGTCCATTTTTGTCGGCAAGAATAAAAACAGTCTCTCAAGGCTGAGAGCTGAGGATAGAAGACTGTATATGAAATAAAAATGCCACTCTTCTTTAGAAAAAAGCCTTGGATTTGTGTGGTCCACGTGACAGTGTGCTAGCCAAATCTGGCCACAGGGCAGTGCCATTTGGCCTGACTGGGCAACAGCAAAAGCAGGTGTTTCTGCAAGTGACTGGCTACTCTGGGGTTGAAACTGCACTGGAACAGGGAGTTGCTAGTAACTCAGGAAGAAAACCTGGAGGCTCTCTGCTGCTCAGCCTTCTACTCCACCTCCTCTTTTAAGGCAGGGGTAAGGTGACCCCTTCCGAGGCTGCTCGAGCCCTTCCCTGGGCTGTGGTGCCAGTAAGATCTGCTCCGAGAGCTGCTCTAGCTCCTGCTGCCGTGGCGGCCCCCGTGCAGCAAACCCCCGTAGTCCTGCCCAGGCGCTGTGAGGGCAGGCGCTGCTCCCCTTTCTCTCCTGCGGCAGGAGCCAGACGCAGTGAACTTCTGCGGAGAAATTCGCACCTCCAGCACAAAGGGCCGGAGGAGCCTGCCTTCTTCAGCCAACACAGGGCCACTCCAGTGCGCGAGGAGAGCTAAGGGTACTGATGCCTCCATGCGCCTGCAGCCATCTAGCAGAGAGGTCCTGAGATTCCTCACTTTCTTTATCAGCACTGAGCAACTCCAGCTATGAAGGACTGGGCCATCACCAGCTGAGGGGCAGATACTCTGGAAATTGCTTCCATTCCTGAACACCAGAAATGCCCTGCAATGAACTGTAAAACGCTCATAACTGTTATATTATAACGTGAAGTATAAGTATATTCTTCTCTTTCTACATTTCCTGTTATTTTCATGCCACTATTAGAGAGAGATCTTCTGTTCCACTGGATTTTAGCATTTATAGTAATTAGTGCAAAAATAAATATTTATCTTCAAACAAGTTTTCTCTTCTGGATCAAAAGCTGAATGCACATTTAGTACTATACAAAATAAATATTACACAGGGTATGGAACACGGAGTTCAGATTACAAGCTGTAAACAGACACGGCTTTGAAAAATGCTTTACAGGATTGACTGTAGGATGTAGGATTAGCATAGTCTCTTACTTCAGATCCAGTAAGTTCTCTTTGCAAAATCAATTTCCATAAAAAGACTTAAAGAACCTCAACTCATTTTCAGTAAGTGTAGTGTACTGGTAGCAAGGCATTTACATATTCAGGAGATTTTTCAAATGATGGAATTCAAGATGTTCCTGCAACTCTAAGTGTGTTTTATAAAAAGTGAACTCAAAGGCTTACAGCTTGTTATTATATGTACTAGGGAAAAACCAAGAACATGGCACTTGTGCTACAAGAATATATACATTATTCTTATCATTTGATAAGGAATGCTTTATACATTCCTCAGCAAAGTGCAACTGCATCTCATCAGCTCTTACCTAGATCTCAACAGGAGAAAAAAATACTGTCAAAGAAGTCTTTCAGCATTATATTCACCAAAAAAATCAACAGTATCATACAGTGCAATATGAAATAAAAAGTAAGATCTTTCTGTCTAGAACTATTGCACATCTCACTGATGTTAATAATAAGGATTTTTCTTTCTAAATCTAAGACTGGTTATGTGCACCAAATTAGATAAAGCTTAGCACTGTCTTATTTGGACATCCATTTTCATTTCCAGCAAGGTGTTCTCCATACTGCAGTGTAAAGAAAAAATTTCAGTGTACTGCTGAAGTCCAATGAGAGTTTAAGTTTCGCTTCAAGAGCAGTCAATTGCCCAGAGAGGTAAGTGGGGAAACATCCCCCCCCCCAGTTTTTTCCACACTGCAGAGAAGCCTTGAGAAAACATAATTTTGTAATAAACATGGTAGCACCACCATGCTTCATCTGCCATACAGAAGAGAAATTATACTGACATGAAAATGGAAACCACTTAACTGAGAAAGAAAAACCAAAGCATAACAGGGTCTACATATTGTGAAGTTTTTTATATAATACAACAGACCCTCCACCTACATTTCACTTGTAGAACTTGTGCCGTTTCACCAGATACATCCACGATTCCAACTTTAATAAAAGTAGGCAACCTTAGGCTTCAGATTCTCTCTTCTTCTTTCCATCTTCTCCTAAATCACTGTCTTCTGACTGACTACTGCTGAGCACTACAAATTGTCCTTCTCCGCTGCTCTGGTTCGACCTGCTGGAAGCAGCTATCAACCGGCTTTGCTCCTCTAAGTCCTAATTTGAAAAGGGGGGCGGGGGTTGGGAAATCAGAAAAAGAGTATTAGCTTTAAAGCCATCTACAGTTGAAACAGGATACCATTATTGTGATTTCTAAACTATCTTTTAATATTATCAGTGGACAGCTTTCTGTACAGAGGAAATTAAAAGACTGAATAGGAAACCAAAACATTTACATTTCATTAGTTGGCATTATTAGAACAGCTAACCCATTAACACGTCTGTACCCATAGCCCACAAAATGCAGCCAGTCAGAACAAGTATCTTTGTCTACAGCCCCTTCCTGACTGTGTAACTGAACCCTTGTCAGCAAATGAAATTATTTTGGGCCTGTGAAAGGTGTTCCTTCAAGCACTGCTCTTAAGTATTCCTGTAAAGACATTGTGTGGTTTATGTCCTCAGGAGAGCTCTTTTAAAAAACTCCTATACAAAATTACACAAAATCTGCACAGGGAGTAGTCCTAATCATTAACCCCATAATGTTCTCTGAACTTGTACTAGAGAATATGATAGTGGAGCTTGGAGTACAAAACTGCAAAGGAAAGTAAGTAGAAAAAAAAAAAGGAATATTAAGAAATAATGATGAAATGTACCTTTTCAATTTGTTTTTGTTTATTCAGCTCTTTTTGTTGTTTCTCTTTGACTCTATCTATTTCTTTCTGCTTTTCTGATGCTTTTCGATCCTAAAGGGCAAAAGTGTAAATAAAGTGAGTAACAACAGCCTGAGAGGTTTGATAGACTACTGATTTATGAGTTTGCTCAAAACTGTTATGCCACCGTTTTGATTATTCTTCTTTTAAAGGATTAGTATGTTTGTTACAGGTAGCAAGTTGAATCCTATCTTGAATATTGTTCCACAGTAGACAGTGGGCAGTCTTTTTATCTTGGGTTTAAATTCTAGAAAACGAATCCCTTAAAGTACACCACAACAGTATTACTGCATCTGTAAGCATCTTGCAGAATATATTCTATTGCACATATTAAATATTCTCTCTCCCTTCCATTCACAAGTATCCCTTGCCCCAAAAAGATTCTTACCAGTTCTGCGTGAAAAGCTATCTGTTTTGCCAGTCCAACAGAGTCACAAATCTAAACACAAAACAGATTGGAAATAATCAGAAAGACTCCAATAAACATGCCTTTAAAATTAAGGCAGATTCCCAAATTAGATATAATAGCATATTAAAGCACTTGCAGGTACTCAAGACTGTCAGGTTTAACTGTTTTTCGGTATATAAACAAAATATTCTCCCATAGAAATCCCTTAGACAGCTTGAATGGATCTAATGTCTTGGGATCCACATCAGGTTCAAAACTGATACAAGTATAACCATCACCAATACCTTTTCCCCTTCATTATTTGATTCAAAGATATAGCAGACGGAAGTCTGGCGGCTCTCAACTCTCCCTCCTGAGGTTCTAAGCACAAATCCAAAAAGGCGCTTATTCTCCTGGTGCGTAGCATACAAGACTACATTGGGCAAAGGAAACTGCCAAAAGGATCAAATATGGAGATATTACAACTAGTTCCAAATATTTTCTATATGATGTTTCAATATACTGCACATTAATTACTTCACTATCATAAATGCACAAGCACACCAGAAGAAGTTACAACCTGACCAAACATGCAATCACAAAACACAAACAGTAGGTGAGAAGGCAGGGGCTAAATTATTCAAAAGAAAGGAAAACTTCTAAAAACCACATCTCATGTGAGAAAAGGGGACCACATTTGCAATGCGATGCAGTCATCTTCCTAACTGTGAATGCACTCCTTTTTTATTTTCTTTTAAAGAGACATAATTCATCCAAATTACATTTGTGACTAAGATTTCAGTATTTGCTGCCAGGTGAAGGCACTACTCCAAAGCCTTCACTGCGATTAGTTCAGCTCTCCTGAATCATATAAGCAAGAATAAAAAAACCAACCCCTAACTCACAAACCACTTATCCTCATTATTTTGTTACAATAAAACTATTTTGCATTCTTATTCCTAAAAGAGGGTGGAGTTAGAAATTTCAGCTGCATCTTTTTAAGACTAACCGAAAGGTAAGTTTTTAAAACCTGAAAGCTCCTACTACAGCTGTTATAATCTGATAGGATGAGTTTTTCCTAACCTTAAACGTACACATTTAGAGTACAGGACATGCACTCAGTTGATGTATCTCACCTGTAAAAGCTTACAGCTTTGGGGCAGTTTTGAACTTAATGCCACAAAGGTAAATGGAAAAAACTCTACTTGAAATATCAACACATTTTCACATGCTTAGGATTTCCTTTTAAGGAAA
>VYZV01045089.1:15813-36356 GCA_013401275.1 Pandion haliaetus
GTGTGGCATTTAGCTGGTGGTAAGAAGCTGTTCAGACCCCAATTCAGTAATTCAGGGTTTCAGGATTTAGGTATTCACATTTAGAAATAAATGTCACTGGTATTAGTTTTGCTATTTCTGATTCCAGGTAGCCACATGCTATTGTTATATTAATAAATAGCACAGCCAACAAAATATATTAGGTATGGCAAGAGGCACTATTAAAGGCTTCCACTGTTATCCATGGAGGTGAGCTGCAAATGGAGAGCTCAGTTTGTGTTTTGAACTGGAGGGCATAACTTTGCTGCTGTACTTCCAGTGATCCAAACCTGAAAGCTGTTACCTTGTTGAGTTAGCAGCTTTTGGGGGATTGTAGTGCAGCTTGCTAATAAATAATGTTTAAAATGAGCAAACTTCTTGAAATGTTATGATACTCCTATGTTATTGCACTATATAAACATGTTGTGCTGCCTCCGTCCCTTCCTTCCAGTCTACCCCTGGAGTGAGACAGGGAAAATCAGTAATTGTCTTCTATGATACTGTGCTATCAAGAGTCTCAGTAGAGAGGCCTACTGCAGCGTTAATTGCAATCTTGAGAAGTTGATCTGGTTGTTTTGGCACTTGTAGTATTTGTATGGGTGCCTCTTCAGCATACACAAAAGGCACCAAAGGACCGTATTTTCCAGGCGATACTGATCTGGGCATGGGTGGCCTCTTAGCTGTTTTCTGCTCTTCCCCCAGCTTACTCCACTTTTATGAATGTTAGTGGAGGTGGGAGAGGGAGGACTGCAGGGAAGTGAAATTATGTCTCCTTTAGCTGTTGAACTCTTAACTTCTTGAGGTGTAGGAATGATACTTACCCTTATCTTGAGTGGGCATTCCTGTGGTTCTTTTATTGTCTTGTAAATGCTTTTAATGATATACTTAATTCATGACAAACTTTTTGCACAGATATATCTTCAGAAGCCAAGTTTTGTAATTTGCTTCTGTTACTTAAGCTCAAACCTTTCTATTAGAAATAGGGTAAGCAATTCCAAGAGTAGCATGTCTCAAGGTGAGAGTATTTTCTATAGATAACTGTCTGGTCTTGTGTCAGGAGAGGAACCCCTTCTTCTAGGGCACCTCAGAACTAACTTTCAGCAAGATCAGAGCAGTAGATACTTTGATACATTCTCGTTGTCCAAGTGGTGTTATGTAGTCACTTGGAATAAGAAGTAAGGACAGAGCTGGTAGAAGAGGTTGTAAATTCAGAATCTATTGCTGCATGCTGCTATTTCTCATTGTTCAGCACGTATATTGCCATATGATCTATGGTGTCAAATAGGTGTGTGTTCTGAAGGTTTTCAAAACAAGTTTTTTTGCTGTTTCTCAAGCATTAGGCCACTACTATATTTGGACAAAAAGCTTTGAAACACAGCTACCTATTCACAAGCTGCTTTATGAAACCAGTTATTTCATATTTATCCATGTAGATATCTAAACAGATTTATACAGCGTATTCTTGCCTGTGTAGTACCTAATCATTATGATGAACTTGGATTGTCAGTGTTCCTATAGGTCATCTAGGAATGATCAAATTCAGAGGCACTAAGTAAACAAGATGGATTTCCAGATTCCTGTAGTGTTGCAATACCTGTACATTTCAAGTCCTGAACCTTATTGGCCTTTTCCCCAGTATGGAAGCATCCACAGACTTTCCTTAACCATAATTAAAAATGGTTTAAAAATTTAAATAATTTATTGTTTTTTCTCCAAAGGTGTCTGGCCTAGAGGTGGAGAAATTCCTTATCCTGATACTGAAGTATTTGTTATAAAGTACCTGTTCACTGACCTGTGTGAAACAGAATGATTCTCTTGGTGAAGCTTTTGGTGGGATCTCTCACAACTGTCATCCCTGTTCTGTTAATGTGAAGATTTATTGTGTTTGTTTTGAATAAGAAAAGAGATTTCTGCTGTTACATGCGATTAGCTCACTTGATTACTATTTAGAAGGGAAAAAGTGGCTCAGTAGATGGATTTAATTGTGATGTAGAGAAAACTTGTCTGTGAGGGTGTGGATGGGGGAAATGAAGTTGACGTTCCAGCTATCCGTTGATACTTCATCCCAAAGCACTACTGTACTTCAGAGAAAGAAGGACACCAAAGCCAAGATAGTAGTGTACTGAAAACTTGTTCTGGTTACAGTGGTTTCAGCAGTGTTGGTAAGAGGTGTGGCAGTGTGACTTACGACTGATACAGCTATGGCAGTGAAAGTTCCCTAAATCACACAGGAGTTTATATTGGCAAAACTCTGATTGTCCTGCAACACGTTTGGAGATACTAAGGTAAGCCAGTAAATGTTACTAGAACTGTCCTTTTCTTAAGTGGACTGTGTGGGTCATCACTTGGCTGGCTGTATTATACTGGCAAAGCCTTTCAATTACAAATCTCACGCTGCACAGAGTGGAACAGGGTTCTTGAGCACACAGAGCACAGACTTCCTTGCCCATGAGTCTGAAGGATGGTGCAGCGCGACCTCCCTTTTGTGCTGGCATACGGCAGCTCCAGTGGTTGTCTGATCCACTGGCTGAAAGCAAGAACTGAGGGCTGTACCCCAGTAAAACTGCTATTTTGGAGAACCAGGCTTTTCTCGTCAAGCCTGATTAACTGTTAATTTCTCATCAATTTAACTTCTGCTGTGTCATGCCCTTTATTTTAATAGCCATGATTCACTATATGTGCACCAGCATGTTTTGTTAGGTTCAAATAATAGCCTTCACTCGGTCATGGCTGCACTTCTGCATCAAGCTCTAGCTGTGAGCGGCATTGGGTTACTCACGAGAGGAAGGGTGTGGAGGAAATGTGATACAGCTTGACAAATGGCCTGTAACCCTTTTAGCCTGAACCTGCCAGAACATACACGCATCGTCAAGGCCATATGCTGCTTAAAGATTATTTTATGTATGAAAAGAGAAGAGCAGCTGGCAGACATAGCTAATATAAGGGAGTTTATGGAGTTGAGATGTTTTAGGCCTCAAGCTTCAGGCTGCTGGGAACCAGCCTAGTTACAGGAAAGCTGACATGACTTAAGGCTGTGCCTTTTCCAAGGGGAAAAAATCAGTTCTAAGTGGGGGGGGGGGGGTTGGGGTTTTTTTTTGGTTTTTTTTGTTTGTTTGTTTGTTTTTTGTTTTTTTTTCTTTTAAGGAGCTTAAGAAAAACAGGAAGAATGATCAGAAATCATACTTTTAAGTACAGGTGGTTGGTGTGGTGCTTTTTCTGAGGGAATAGTAGCTGATAAAGCAGAATGAAAACACTCCCATACAAATGGAGGGACTCATAACGTGTTTGAACATACACTATAAAGCCTGAATATGGAAGAGCAACCCTGAGCGAGAATTGAAAGTGTTAGAATAACATATTTTCTACTTCTTGGCCCAGCTTGTTTTTGTATTTTTCGCTAGTAGACCTCACAGTTTAATATTTGAATACTGTCATTTGTTTTCAGCTAATAGCAAGATGAACTCAAGCTAAGCAGATTCATGCTCTTAAGTCTTCTGTAAAGACCTCCTTCCTCTGTGATGCATTGAAGAAATGATCCCAGGCAACATAAAAGCCCTAAAGGAAAGTATGTATGTAACTGTCAATAAACACTGTCTTGAGAGGCTGTAGACTTTATTGAAGTCTTAGTGTTCCTCTCACAGCCTTGTTTGCCATCATGCTAGTCAAAGAGCAGTGAAGGGGATGACTTTATAAGGGTGTGACCAGAAAAGCACTGGAAGAAGGAGCTATGTTCTCAAAAACATTTATTGTGTGCATTTTACAACCATTTCTCTTCCACTTGCCTGGGCTGAAGACATTTCTGTGTAACTATTGGTTTATTGTAAGTTTATCCCCTACCATCCACAGTGGGCCTTCTCTTCAACTGCTTGTCTCCTTATGTATCATACTGTGGGTGAAGAAGAAAAGTAGGAATATTTTTCAGGGTTTGGGGTAGTTTCAGCCAGGAGTGGCCTTGGGTTGTGTTTCAGGGCTGCTGCACCCATTCTAGGGTGGTGGGCTGCAGTGAGAGGGGGGCACAGGGAAGCAGGCATGAAAAGAGACACAGCAGATTCTCTCCTGTGGGATGAGGTGCACTGGTTTCATCTTAATTTGATGTGAAATGTGGGGGAAGGTTGTGGAGGGGGTTGTAAGGTCTGTGAGGTAAAAGATTCTGGAACTTAGCTTTGTGTGAAGGAAGCATTATGCAACAGAATAAAATATTAATATGAGATTTTCAGCAAACAGACAAATTTAACACAACTAACACTTATAGTCAGCTGCATTAAAGTGACTGGATTTGTATAATTCAAAAATCTAAGAACTGGCTATTATGTTCAAGGGAGTCTCCCTGTGTGTCTTCTGTACTCCCATCCTTTCATCTTCCATCTGTTTGCTTCCCCTCTTTTTGGGGAGGGAGATGTTACATGACTTTTATGGATTTGAGACTGGCTTTATACACATAGATTTGCAGTAACTTTTTGTAAATGTTAACTGTTAATTATGGCTTCCTCCTCCTGCTGAAAATACATTTTATGGTTGGGCAACTTGTGGAAAAATTCACTTAAGTTTTCTGACAGTGATTTTTAATGCTCCATTTGCTGGGGGAGTGGCCAAAGCGGGGAAATCAGTTTGGCTGCGAGTTCCATGTTGGATGTGTTTTGCTAACAAAGGTCAATGCATACATTTGCACTTCAGGAGTGTTTGGAATTTGTCTTTGCTAGACCTGTGGAAGAAGCAGTTTGTTAAGCTTCATTGCCTGTTGAATGGGATTTTAGTGAATGGTCAAATTGCTTTGTATGTGAACTATGACTCTTTTATGACCTGTTTAAAACTAATTAACACACCATGCTTACTGGAAGCCACTTGTGAGTTTTGACTTTGAACAAAAAAAAAACCTTCAGCAAGAACTAAAATCCTTCAGTTTGACTTTAGTGCACTTAAAAAAAAAAATTTCTTCTGTGCGAGACGTACGAAACCAGCACCTTCTACTTTTCTCTTTTATTTTATTCATCCTTTTCTCAGCTGCAGCCAGTCACAATAAAATACTTTATTATGTTCTACCGTGGGAGGGATGGCAGTAGCAGCACGTGTGGAAGTTTGACCTTTAAAGGTCCCTTCCAACCCAAACTATTCTATGATTCTAAGTTCTGCCCCAAAAGCATATACAGTGCTGCTTCGTAATTCATGTCCAAATAAAGTTCTCATTTGCGCTCTAAAGTCGGAAGGCTTAAACTGTAAAAAACTCAATATTTTATAGACTTCCCATACTTCTGCGTTAATAATGTGATTTCTATGAAAAGGGTTTAGTTACCCATACTTGTTCCAAAGTCATGAATCTGAAAAAGTTGTACTTGACTGATTTAATCATATGATTAGAAATTACTTCTTTAACTGTTCACTAACTCTCCTATGGAAGTTAAGTCTTCTGAGTATTTTTATGAACTTCTAAATTATTTGGTAGGTGGATTCTAACTGACTGTGCCCCCACCAAAAAAAACGTGCTGTTAAGCAGAGAACTTAGAAAAGAGAAGGAGGAAAAAAGTGTAAAGTACTTCAAATCATGCTGCTAGTTGGGGAATGCTGTTCTTTAGCCAAGAGAAGATTTTCATCACATTTGGTGGGATAAAGAAATTTAATTGGTAGCAAAAAGTAAAAGAAGTATTACTACCAAACTTGAAATCACAATTGATGGGGTTCTATTTTTTTGTTTGTTTTGGTGGTTTGTTGTGTTGGTTTGGTTTTTCTTTTAACTTGTATGTTGGCTTCTTATTTCTTATACTGATCAGTTTTACAAGTCATGCATAACATTTCAGGAGCAGTATCAAAATGGATACTTTCAGTTTCTTTATGTAAAAATGTCAGTCTTTCTTTTTTGGTCAATCCTTTGCCTAATGAATGCCTGAAAATTACTTCTAGTATCAACATCAAGGATGTCTTAAGTCTTCTTTCCCTTATCTCAGTGTCTGTTTAGAACATAAAATTTAAAATAGAGCTTCTTGTGAGGTTTTCCTGAGCTATCTGTCCATATTAAATGTTGGAGAGTCAGTTCTAATCATTAGTATAATAGGCAAGCTTGCGCTGCCTTGTGTGTTGGAACATGCAATTGTGGCACATACTGCCAAGAAGAAATCTGATTTCCAGTAATTGGATGGCAAAGAAAGAGTCTGAAGCCACTACAGCTAAAAAGTAAGGAACCTGAGGGGATGAAGAAAACAGACTGGGTTGTATATTGGTGTTCCTTTTTAAATGTAAAGAACCGAATGTAAGTTTGGAAAAAGTAAAGCTATTTTTTTTTCCCAAGTCTTGAGACATAATTCCAGCTTCATTAACATTCAGCACCCTGGATCACTCTTTTACTTCTTTTTTTTTTTTTTTTTTTAATAAGATATAACAAACCACAAATCATGATACCATGACATATAACTATCTGAAATTTTTTTGGGGGTAGGAGATAATATTCATTTTAAAGCCGTGTATATAAGTGTGAGATCAAAGTGTAATAGTAGCATTAAGTAAATGCAGAAGGGTCACAGTTTGTGCTTCTCAAGTCTGACAAGGTAAGTAGAAAAAATACTTGGAGTAGAGCACCAAAATGTACATCTTCAGATTTAAGAGCTCTCCAGTTGCTAAGTGTATCTTTCACTTATTCGGGTGAAACCAGTGGGGACCAATATGGTTTTATAGAGGTGGGACTAAGTACATTTGTAAGATTTCCTTTACATTTATGTCTGTTTAGGCTTTATCCTATTTAATGCCCTGCTGTATTGCAAAAGGAAAAGGTGGCAGTAGTGGTTTTGTTGTGGGCACCTCCCTCTGCTCCCTACCTCCTGTATTATTTGTTTGTTTGTTTTAGGCTTTGCTGATAAAGTAGCAAAATTTACCAAAAATTTACCAAAAGCCCATGAGATAATTGCTTTTTAAAATAGTGGCTTGCATATATTGTTTTCATAGAATCATAGAATCATTTAGGTTGGAAAAGACCTTTAAGGTCATCGAGTCCAACCATCAACCATGCCAACAAAACCATGTCCTGAAGTGCCCTGTCTACATGCTTTTTGAATCCCTCCAGGGATGGCAACTCAACCACTTCCCTGGGCAGCCTGTTCCAATGCCTAACAACCCTTTCAGTAAAGAAATTTTTCCTAATATCCAATCTAAACCTCCCCTGCCGCAACTTGAGGCCATATCCTCTTGTCCTATTTTCTCAATGTCATGCTAGAGTTATGCTGAATCTCCTTGATTGTAAGAGTACTGCCACTACTAGTCAAACACTGAGTTACTGCTGTGACAGTTACTTGCTGCTGTAGCATGATGTAAGGCTCCCTCTCATCCTCACTAAACAAAAAAAAAAAAGTTGCTTGGAGTTCCTTGCAATCTTCCTGTTGAACCTCTGTCTTCCAGTCTATTCTGGAGAACAGCATTATGTTACTTCTATACATTAGAGATCAACAGCAGAGACAGCTGGCTGATTGCTCATGTGGTCTTTAGCAGGCAGATGGAGCAAAAAGCATGTCAGTCTTTTTGGCACTATTTCAGCTACACTTGTCCTCTGCACAAAGGACTTTTGTGTTTTCCGTTGCACCGAGGATCCTTGTTGTTATGGGTCTGTGTGGCGTGGTTTTCTTTGGTGGCAGGGGAGGGGGGCTGCAGAGATGGCTCCTTTAAGAAGCTGCTAGGAGGTCCCTGGCACCAAAATGTCGGACTCGCCTCTGGGAGGGGAGTGACGGTGGTAGCGCCTCCGGGAGAACATATTTAAGAAGGGGAACCAGTAGTGTGGGGGTGGGGAAACGTGAGAAGAACATCTCTGCTGATACTGGAGTCAGTGAAGAAGGAGGGGGAGGAGGGGCGCCTGAGGAGGCTGGTGGCCCTGCAGCCCATGGTGAGAAGGCAGGCTGTCCCCCTGCAGCCCATGGAGGTGAACGGTGGAGCGGAAGCTCCCGAAGATGGCCGTAACCCCATGGTAAAAACCACGCTGGAGCAGTGTGAGACTGGAGAGCAGCCCGCGGAGAGGACCCACACCAGGGAAGTTTGTGAGGCACTGCAGCCTGCAGAAAGGAACCACGTTGGAGAAGTCGGTGAAGGACTATATCCCGTGGGAGGGACCCCACGGTGGAGCAGGGGACGAGTGAGGAATCTTCCCCCTGAGGAAAGGAGCGGCAGAGACGATGTGTGGCGAGCTGACCCAGCCACCATCCCCTGTTCCCCTACGCCGCCGGGGGGAGGAGGTAGAAAGCACCGGGAATGGAGCTGAGCTGGGAAGGCAGGAGGGGTGGGAGGAGGTGTTCTGATGTTTGTTTTCCCTTCCCAATAAATACCCTTGTGTGTTTGATTTGATTTGTAGTAAATGAAATTGCTTTTGTTTCTTCCCCAAGTTGAGCCTGTCTTTTGCCCGTGACCATAAGTGGGGAGTGATCCCTCCCAGTCCTTGTCTCGACCCACGAGCCTGCCCTTGTGTTTTCTCCTCATCCCAACGTGGCCAGGCGAGGGGGTGGGGGGTGAGTGAGCGGCTTCGTGGTGCTTTGTTACCGACTGAGCTGAAACCATGACACTTGTATAGCAAAAGAAATAATGATGGGAAAATTAAGTTCATGGGATATTTGTACCCCTTGTGACTCTTCACTATTGTCATCCTTCTGTTTATCTTGTGATAGACTTCATGTTTGATCTCTCCCAGGGAATAGTGCAAGGCCTCATCTTGCGTCTTAAAGCACACAAAATCTAGAAGTCTAGACGTCTAGACTCCAGAAGAGCATGCTTCTTCATGTATGCTGGGGAGTAACATCCTTTTCATATCTCTATGAACAAAACTATGCAAAGCATCTCAGAATTTGGGAGCCAGGGGTGCTAGAGAAAACTATTTATGAGGCAATATCATTACAGGGATGTAATTTCTGTTAGACATCAGCCTGTTATTTGGGTTACCAAAAGAGAATAGTAGGAAATTCTTTTAGAAGTATGTTTTTTCCCTGCCCTCACTGTGTTTTAAACTCTGAAGATTAATATCCTCAAGCTAAAAAGGTAAATTTAAGATGGCATAACACCTTGAGGAAGTTGACACTTGTTCCTTTAACTTACGGTCTTTAGTACATGTTTTCATCACTCAAGATCTAGAAACTGTGACACAGACTTACAAGAAGTGGAGAATGTTCTCTGACTACGATAGAGAGAAAAAAAGTTAGGGGGTATAGCAAAGTCCCAGAGTGTTTCTGACTTTATGTAAAAATGAGATTTGTGCGGCTATTTGCTAGGCTTTTTTGGCTGTCACTGCCATATCCATTTTCTGTTAGAAACCTTTAGTGGGATCATTGACTACTCGCACCTTGCTGAAAGCTTTTTACTTTACAACACCAATGCCTCTGAAGTGGATGGGATGTGTCCGGAACCACTTTTGCACATGTTGAGTTGTTGCACCATTTCCTGAAGAAATGGCCTTGTTTAAAGTTTCACAGGAGGTCATGAATAGGGAATCCGGAAACAATTAAACTTTTGTCTTTTTGCATGTTAACTACATCTTCATCTCACAGAATTTGTCTAAATGAAGTCATTGGAGGAAGAAATTTAGCTTAGGAAATTCTGTCTGGTGGACAGAGACCAGCATCTTCAGACAACTGGACTTAAGTTTTTTTTGTTTGTTTTTGTTTCTACTTAATTTTCTATTTCTCAGCAGAAGAAAGATGATAATGTTTTCTTCTGAATCTAAAAACTCATCTATATTTAACCATAAGGTCTGTATTTCAATATAAGATACATGGTGTTTTATCTAGACACATCTTTCTGTACCAGTCATAGAATCATAGAATAATTTAGGTTGGAAAAGACCTTTAAGGTCATCGAGTCCAACCATCAACCATGCCGACTAAACCATGTCCTGAAGTGCCCTGTCTACATGCTTATGAATACCTCCAGGGATGGCGACTCAACCACTTCCCTGGGAAGCCTGTTCCAATGCCTAACAACCCTTTCAGTAAAGAAATTTTTCCTAATATCCAATCTAAACCTCCCCTGCCACAACTTGAGGCCATTTCCTNTTCCTCATAAGACTTGTGCTCCAGGCCCCTCACCAGCTTCGTTGCCCTTCTCTGGACACGCTCCAGCACCTCAATGTCTTTCCTGTGGTGAGGGTCCCAAAACTGAACACAGTACTCAAGGTGCAGCCTCACCAGTGCCGAGTACAGGGGGACGATCACTTCCCTGCTCCTGCTGGTCACACTATTTCTGATACAGGCCAGGATGCCATTACCAACTACAGAATGTAACCTGATAGTCATTTTTCTCTTCACTTCAATATTGAACTTGGGGTTCTGGATCTGTAAGTCTTAGGATTGGATTTAGAAAACTAGAAGAGAGTTTTGTCTTTCATCTCTTTTCTGTACAACATGAGGTAACATGCACACAAACTGTGCAGATACACTAACGTGTATTGAGAATGGCAATTCCCTGTGCAGTGTATGTATGTTGAATGGGCTTTGCTGTGGAGTGAAAGGGGCACAGGTGCATTGCTCCCATCTGTCCAGAACTTCTGTATAACTGTGGAAAATGTAAAACATTTTAAGTGATCGTGCAAACTGCTCGTGCGGTATGGTTTAACTGAGTCATTGGATTAGACAGGTGTTTTCAGTAAATAATTGAAATACACATTCTGTTTATTACTTCCATTGCACAAGATGTAAGATCTGTAGAATGCACAGCTCTTGAATACTTGTTAAAGCAGCTTTCAGACTGTTTAGAAAAGTTGGTTCCAGGTGCACTAAAGAACTTGGTCTTCTATAGCAGACTAAAATGAGACTTAATTTTTTTTCCCCCTGAAGTTCTTGGTGGTGTTCCTCACATACTACTGTGTACATCAGGTGCTTCTGGGACTGTATAATTGTAGCCTGAGGGGTTTTTTTAATCTGTCTTAATGTATGGGCCTGCAAGTGGTGGGGTTGTATGTTAATATTTCTGTGTATGTGTATGTTTGGGAAGGGATGGTATTGTGTTAATCTGTGTGCTTCTCTGAGCTACCTGTAATCATTCAAAACAGTGAGGTGGTTGGTGATCCTGAGGACGGAGAATAACACTTTTGTTGCTTCTTAGCCTCTGCTTTGGTTAGGTGCCTATCTCAGTTCAGCTGGGCAGCCACTTACACCTGAGTTAACATTTACAGTGGCTTACTTAAACCTGAGTTTAAGTTTACAGTGGCTCTTTAAAGTGCATTAAGCAGAGCAGTCTTTGCATCTTGAGCAAGGATCTGTGAAAGAAATGGCCATGTCTCAGAAAATCTTCAATTAAGTTACCTTTGTTCTCAAGTTTAAAGAAATAAGATAGTTATGTTTTTTATGTTGAAAAAGGGTAATTCATGGCTTACCTAATACTGAACGATGAAAACTGCTAAGTTAAAGGATGATGTATACCACGGCCAGAGTTTTGTGAAAGCATGAACTGTAATGCATGGTCAAATGATGAGGAGGACTTAAAGTGGGGTTTTTCTTTTCTTATATAATCTTGCCTCAGTGTATTGAAGGGTAAGTGTGGTATTGAAGGATGAGCATTCTTTTAAAGTAATTGTAACCAACCTATTTTTAATAATCTTGATCTACGTGGTCGAAGAAACGAATGGCTGTCTTGCGTTACACTCTTCAAGAAATTTCACAAGCTGCAGAAGTTGAGCTCAACTTAGTGAGCTGTAAGGAAGCCTGGCTTTTTTCTAGCTAACCACTTCAGTATTTCCACACTGAATCTCACTACTGTGTCTGTTAGTCATTTTTCCACCTGTTTTTTTTTTTTTTTCTTTGTCTGCTAGTGTGCAAGTGTGGGTAAAGAACTTGCTGACAAAGTGAAACAGGTGACTGCTTTTAACCTTGCTGGAACTGTCTAGTTTGAAGGATTTGGAGGTTTGATGTGTGTCCTCCTCATAATAAACCCTCACTGTTTTCTCACAAATTACACACTTGCTCTTCCTTGCTACCCTGAAAGAACAGCAGTGAGGAAGAATCCATCCACCCTATGGAGGAAAAATAAATCTCATCTTCATTTTTTCCTAGTGTCTTTGACTCATGTGCTGTCACCAGATTCAAATGGAGTAGTTGTGTTCAGTTTTTGATGCTATCTAGCTGTGGTAATCAGTCTTCCTCTTCTGGATGAATAATTTTCCAGGATAAGGGTAGCTTTTAGGTTGCTTGATGGTGAATGAAGAGCATGTGTTTGGTTTGGGGGTTTCATTGTTTGGGGGTTTGGTTTTTTGTTTGCTTTTTTTTTTTTTTAATAATTTGATAAACACTTTATGTAGAGCATCTCCTACTTAACTGTGCCTTTGGATATAACTTTGTAACTTAGAGCCACTTAGGTAATTTTCAGCCCCTGAGTAATGTCGGCAACATCCAACCCCTCACAAGCAGATGGCTGTTAGGCATTAGGTTACTATGGAAAATTCTGTACAATAATGATAATCTGCTTTCTGTACTTATCAAGAATATACCTGTCTAATGTTTAGGATATTGCTTGCTGCTTTTGACTGCCATTTTTATATAATCTGTAAAAGTACTATGTAGGTTAATGTGGAATCACTTGTTTTGTTGATAAGCAAAGATAGTCACCAGCTTCTTGCTGTAGAGTAGGTTCCATGTGTCTAAGGCCAAATTTAAAGACTTTCCCCAGAACTAGATGGAGAGCTCTTCTAAGGCTTGATTCAAAGGTGTTTCACTTATTGTTAGTCTCCTCACATTGACTTGCTTTTTGATTAGTATCCTCATAAATTGCTCACTTCTATGGCTATACTGCTTGTTCCATGGGTTATCGTAATAACAAATGTTATGATTGCCATTTAAAGAAGTAGTATGGACCAAATTACTTTCTATCAAGAGTCTCTGAAATTGTTAGAATCTTCTTACCAGTATTTAACCCCTGATGCCTTTTTTCCTTTCTGACTTCAGTTCAGGTTCCTTTTGGGTAAATACAGGATCAGATGTTAAAACTTGGTTTTGATGAACTGTGTTTTCTAGGCTACCCTGATTCCTTCTCAGTGTATGGATATCCTTCTTGAAAATTCAGAGAAAAGTTGTAGGACGTGTTATAACTTTAATCTACTGAAGGAGGCATATGCAAGAGATGGTAAGATCTTCCCAGGTTGTAGAGAAAATGCATACAGTAAACGTACTGTTAAGTTCAACTCAAGCTGCCATAAAGTGATGGGGAAACTAAACTTTGCTGTTTATTTAAGCGTGGTGATGGACTGGAGCCGTTGAGAGCAATCCCTCAAGCAGAGTCATTTTGAAAATTGATTATAATTATTTTAAGCTTTTTGCCAAGACTGTTCTTAGTTTATTTTGTTTACCTAAAAAATTAAGGTTAAAGCACTTGAACCAGGTTATTTACTAAATGAAACACAAAATAAGAATTTGAATGATAGTTTTTACTAGTATTAAATCCAACTGTGATACTCTAGAGATGCCTGATATAACAAGGACACAAGTTACCAGAACACACATCAACTAACTCCATGAATGCAGTTTCAGAAGAGAAGTCAAAACAACTTGCGTTCATGGTTTGAGTAAATACTGAGCTGGAGTGAGTTCCTCTGAATGTTTTGCAGATATTTTGTGAAGTACTATGTAACTCAGAGTAGTACTCTTGATGGACAACTGTACACTGGGGACATAACTAGAAGTGGTGTTATTAATAACTGCAGATGCTTCTAAATTAAATTCAGTTTATATTAGCAAAATAATAATTTATGGTAGTACATTTTACAGTATTTCCTGAACAAAATAAATTTGAAAGGCAGCTTTTGTCAGTATAATTAAGGATTTTATGGTATTAATAGATCTAAATCATACCTGTCAAGATTTTAAATCTAGACCTTTATAGCGAGACCACAACCAGAAGTGCTCTGGCTTGAGCAATATGAAAATAGGCACATGTGGAAATGTATGAACGTTTTTTGTGTCTGTTTGTATTGATAACCTCTTCTCACTCTGTGCAGGATGACAAACAACAAAAGCATGCCCAAAGAGGCAAATTACTGAAATAATAATTAGTAACTTTAGATACTTGTGCTATCAAGTCTATCAGCTATAAAGCGTTTAGTACATGTAAAGGTCATTGAAAGCTAGGCAGTGTAGTTGTTCAGAAAGTTAAAAGAAATACTCAGCTTATCCAAGTTCTTCAAGCTGTAATAGTTTGTGTTTGTCAAGCTTTCAAGTACCATCCTAAGGCACTTAAGTACATGAAAGAAAACTGCTTCTGCAGCAGGCTGTGTAGTCTCACAGCAGAACTGTGCTCACTTGACATACTGCCTAGCACCCATGCCTGCGGAGATTCCCCAGGCCTTCATGTCCACCAGTTTCTGCTTGTCCTTAAGACTCCAGTTCATGCATTAAGTTAACACTAGCAGTCCTCAAGGAAGGTTTGAAGCTGTAATTCATGTTTTTTCTGCCAGCTGGTTTTCTGTTCACTGAAGTTGCAGTTGTGCTTGGGAGCCTGTTTTTGAACTCCCAGGTGAAAAGCAGCCGAAGTATTAGTTTCTACAGTGTAAGGGGTTGTCTTTTTAACTGCAGAGGCAGAAAGAGTATGTAAGTGATTACCCATCTAGGACGGGAGTGGAGCTGGGAAATGGGACAAATTAGGCATGTCCCCTATTCTGAGAGGGCAAGGAGGTTGCTGAACTAGTTACACCAGTCTGTGTCCTAATATGTTAGAGGATCTCTGTGTTCTGGGAAGGTAGGCCCCCTATTAAAGTTAAAATAGCATTCCCCTATATCTTGTGATGTTCCTAAAGGAAAGTTTGAATAGAGGAAGGGTCTGACTTTAAGCAATATTGTTAAGTGTCATTCTGTTGCAAGGATTCTGTTGAGGAAAAAGCCGCCCAGCAAGACTAATGCTGCCTCCCATTAGCTTGGCTCATCCCTCCAGTGGTCCAAGGGCATTAATAACAGCGCCTTTTGCTGAAAATGTTTTGTTTATAATGACCCTAGACCCTTGTTGTCAGAGTGGTGTGTATTTATACCACACTGAAAGTAAGAGAAGCTTCAAATACGAGATGTAAAAGTGTAATGGTTTTGGACCACTGTTGTGTTATGTGTGGAGATGGCCTTGATCTGTAATTGCACTGTCCTGGATGCTCAACTGAGAAGTCTGGTAACTGATAGGGTTGTGTATAAATGCCAGTAAGGGTCCTTACGGTATTTAGGTAGCACAGAAGAGCATGTGTTTTGCAGTCTGAAATAATTAACTGGTTTTGGACATGGTAGCTCCATTTTAAATAGTGATGATCTGTGTCTCCTATTTTAGGTGAGATACAGGAATGATAGGGTAGAATGAAGGTTAATACTTAAATTTAGATACTGAAATTCAGACTGATATTTGACCTTTTTGTTTTCTCTTTTTAAACTGCAGTATTCTATTTGTCTCTCTCCAAAGCTGAAAAATATTGATCTTAATTTAAATGTTAGTTCTGTGGTGGTGTTTTTGGTGATATTNNNAGTTGGAAAGGGAGAGTGTAAAACTGATGCTGGATTCTCTGTAAAAATCTCCTTGTATCAGTTAATGTTTGTCAAACACTGTCTGTGATACTTCTGTTAGTATGCATGGGCATTAGTGTTTAACCTGGTAAGCCCACCTACGTATTCAACTAAGTTGCATTGTTCACAGAGAAGTTGGGAATTAGCAGGATAAAAGATGATCCTTCCAACATCTAATCAATTCAGAATGGGATTTTGATCTTCAAGTGATGGTATTCATTGGCAGTTGGTGTCTAAATTTCTAAAATTCTTGACTAAAGCTAAATATACAGTCTATTTGGGAGGCTGTTCATATTTGGGGGGTGGGGGGCAGCAGGAGGAAGTGTTCTATTACAGGCTTATATATGTAATGCTTTCTGCCTTTCATCATCTACCTGGGCATCTTCTTGGTTTAGGTAACCTACACTTGTATCTCTAACTATTTAGCTTTTTCCATTTATACTCTTGAAAAATGTTACTTTTAAGTGTCTTTTTGCAGTCATTTAAAGTTAAGAGCATCATGATGGGAACAGGGTATCTCCTGTAGCCTAATGTAGGAATTTTATCACTTAAAATGCAGTTGTCCTTGCAGAGAGAACTGTAGAACTCCATATTCATCTCAGATAACAGTTGCAAATCCAGTTCCTGAAGAATGTATCACAAGCTACAGAAAGCGTTTATATTTTAGGGAAAAACTTAGCGGTGCACAACAGACATTTCAGTATCCTCCCTGAGCACTTGCACTCGCTGTACGCAAGCAAGTGCTGTTGCACTTCTCTTACTTGAATGGAGAACAAGTTGAAATTGTTCAGAACTTTGTGAAAAAGCATGACTAGTTCCTACAGTAACAGAAAAACAAGTTGCAGTTTGACTAGATCTTAAATTTTACATGTTTTATTTTCAATGGAGCAGATTGGGTGATAAAGCACAGCATGAAATAAGTATTTAAGCTTTACAAGCATTTTGTATTAGTATAATAGTTCGTAGTGCCATACCTTGTGAAGGTACTTCTGTGGTAAGATTCATGGGGTTTGGTTTTAGTGGGAGTTCTTTGTTCTTACAAATTTTAAGCCATTCTCCCTCTTTATTCTTCAGCTCGCTCTATTGTAATCTTTCCTCATCCCTATGTTTGTGCTTTTTTTCAACTAAGTTACTGCTCACTTGTAACATTTCCAGATATTGTCTAGTTAATGATTAGCAGCTGCACTAAACAAAACAGATTTGTAGAACACTTAAAAGGTAAGTTTAAAGAAGAAAAAGTGCTTACAATTAAATAGTTAAAAAAAAAAAAAAAGATTTGGTTAAGAAGAGATTGAAAGAAGGCTGCAGAAATGGTACATGATGTTCTTGTATGTAACTTCCCATGCTTCATTTTAAGGGGCACAAACAGTTAACCTAATGTAGCATTCTAATGTCGGTTTAACTGTTGAATGTTTTTTGTCTTCAGTTTATTACTAGTACAAACACATAGAGTGTAAAATGTAAAGATACTGGGCCAAATTAAAACTTATTCTCTGACTTCCACAAACATCCTCCCTCCTTACGGAACACAGTTGAAGACTACAGCTGAATAGTGCTCTGAATTAGTGATGTAAGTCTGCGCTATGTACATTCACTGTCAGTTTGGTACTATGTGGGATTTCAGAAAATCCTTTCAGACTATGAACTGTACTTCTCAGTGTAAACTACCATCCCTGTACTAGGTTCCAATTTTTTGCTTGCATCTCCCTCGTCAGCATGTAGAACAGCAGCAGGAAGAAGGAGGAAAGGAAGCTGGACCTATCTCAGTTGCTGAGCAAGTTACAGAATGTCCTTGTAAACTATTTAAAGAGGCTCTACTCTTGCAAGATGTGTGCAAGCGTTGGTGCTTATGGAAACTGCTGCATCATGTTTTCTGCCCTGCACAGCCTGGCACAGCAGCTCATAGGTTTTGCTTTGTAATCTGCCCATTGCTGTGGGACTGCCGCAGGAGAAGGTTGATGCATTTCTGCCTGTGGAATTTTGTTTATAATTGGTTGTCATTGTTTGGGAATGGATCAAATGTACAGCTTGAACACATGTTACTCTAGGTGATCTCAAATTGAGACTGCCACCAACATAGTGAGTTTTTAAAACCCACATATTTTGAATTGAACTTGTGAACACTTGCAGCAAACCATTCATTCTTCTATGGAACAGTCTTGGATGCAGTTATTGCATTCGTGTTTGGCATGTAGAAATACTTAAAATGCATAATCATGTAGAAAGTAAAGTATGTTCTAAATTCACTGTTAATAGAGAGGCAGAAGTTTATATTGTATCTCTGTGGCTTTAATGGTTCATAGTTGACAATAACTGATGGCAATAAATGAGAATGTTTGGCTGAAGTTTTGTAGGCTAAGTAAAGAGACTTTGCAATGCTGTTGTCATACCGATGTTAAAAAGTGTGTTGAAATAAAGTTGTTCCAAGTCCAGCGCAATGATGGCATTAATTCCTATTACTCTACTGTGCAGACCAACAATAAACCCTGCCAATCTCCTCTGTTTGGGAGGGACAACAGGGTGGGGAAGAATGTCAGACTGTTAGCATAGCTTTCCAGTCCCGCTTCAGATATTTACTGAGCCTGCTAACAAGTACGAAATGAGCCAGAGTCCTTGTCAAAGAGAGGGATTGACTCCTTTTGTTGCTCTTGTGTCATTATGTAATGCAAAATTACACAGAAGTGGGTCAGACAGATAACTTCCATGTTTTGTGATCCTGATGGCTCTTCATATTGCATATTGAACACTTTAAGCCAAACAGGCTACATTTAAAACCATAATTACATGAGTGTTTTTCATATTAGCATCATTGTTGAGGGCTTTCCTTTCCCCTTCAGCATCTTTAATTGGTAATTTTATGGGTTTATAAAAGGCTTGGAACCAGGATAATTTCAGATTAAAATTCTGGATGATTTGGCTAGGGAGAATCACCAGGAAGAAGAAAACAGGATACTTGTTAGGTGATACAGGTCCTGAACTCTCTTCCTCCTTTTTTGTCCTATTTGTGGTGTTCTAGCTATGTCTTCCAACTCCAAATAAATGTTTCTGGGCTAAGGACAGCATGTCAGTGGCAGCAGTGCCCCAGTCTATGAGTATGGACCTTCTCTTATGTTACTGCCATTAAGCCATGCAGCTTTCCTTAAGAACATTAAACATTCAGTGGATTCTGACTGTGTACCCAGAAATAGTTATTGCATAAACATGTGAGGAGTGATATATCTGCTTCACCACAGGTTCTGTTTTGGAGAACGTGTGTAACTTCTGAATGATGGGCTCACACATTTTCTCTTGTCTCCTTGTTTTCTACTGCTATGCTGAAGAGGTAAAAAAAACCCAGATGAGCATCCTATTAAGTCTGCGGTTTTGGATCACAGGGCAAAGTGTGTGCAGTAAGTCATTTGACCCTTCCTCACAGAATAACTTGCAACCTAAACAAGAGCTCCATATGCTTGCTGATTAAAAAAATACATACACAAATATATGTACATATGTATATATGTGTATGTATAGATATGCTCTTATAAAGGCTAATGTATTTGTAAGAAAACTTCAAATGAAACTGTTGCTTAAAGAAATTTCTGATGTATCTTTCATGGATTTAGGGTTTGGGAGATGGGCTTACCCTCTGTCGGAGAGAAAACAAGATAGGCGAATGCATGGATAGAATGATACCACTGAACACGAGAAGATTTAAAATTTATAAAGCTCATGTACTAATGTAATAAATAGAATTGCCAGAAGGCTGCATGTGTCAAGCTAGAAGATTCTGGGGAGGAGCAACAGACAGGACAGGACACAGGATGGGACAGGACTGTGAGCAACCAATGTAAATCAGTTTCTTTCCTGATTTTCTGATTAAGAGAGCTCTGGTTTTGACTGCATTGGCTTCTTGGCGATCATAAACTTGTCAGAGTCAGAGGAGGTATTTCTGCTCCAAACTGTCTCTGTAAATTTTTTTTTAATTGCTTCTTTTTTCTCCCTTTTGGTCACTTCATCTGTAATGTCTTGTAAGGGAATATCAGTTTTCCCTAAATACTATTTCATAATACACAGCTGTCCAAAAAGGAGCTGTAAAGCATTAGCTTTCTGCCCTCTCTGGATACAACTTCCTTGTGAAGGAGTTTTGTGTGTACTCTCTGTGTGGGTTTAATATATCAGTTAGCAGCTCTCCAGGTCTGTGGGCATCTTGTTGGCATAAGGTTAAAACAAGATACACTACTGGCAGACTTTTCCCCGCAGCTGTTTGTCTCTGCACCTGTAAGAACCAAAGTAAACTGAAAAGTGTATAATAAAAACGCAACAAAGTCCAGATCTTGAATTTTTATGTTCAGTATTTTGATATTACAAACTGAAAACAATTTTATAATGAGAAATCTTAGCAATGTTCCCAAAATTATCAATTGTATGCTATTTAGCTGAAGTATTAATGCTCTTACGATTTCTAGACGTTAAGTATCGTAACTCAATATGATCTCACCTGGCATTTTATAGAATAAAAAAGCAGAGAGGCTTTCAGCGGTGTTTGAATGAACAGGTTCAGGCAAAATCCCCTTTTTTTGGAAGTCTTCTCCCTGCCATCTGTCCTCCAGGAGGAAGACTGCTGAAAGCATGTTTCTTGTGGAGTGTATTAGGAGATATAGAACATATGAATTGTCATTTGTACTGATGCAGGTTGCACTACATGGATTTGTTTGTTTATTTATTTACTCACACCCCACCCCCCCAATAAAAAAAAGTCTTTTTGCTCTTTTTTCTTTTTTTTTATTAAAAGACATTCATAAGCTTGAGTAANNNNCCTAAGCTTGAGTAAATAAAATAAAACTCAGAAAACTTGTCATTTTAGTATGTCCTACATATCTACTGACTACGTTTCAGCAGCAAGTAGGTGTTTTAAGAAGCTGATGGCATTAACGTTCAGTGCAAAGCTAAGCTGTTGGTGATTGTGAAGCAGAGTTTCTCCTAGAGTTGTATAGAGATATTCTCTGTACTCCCCAAGATAAGAAACTTACTGAGGGATAAACTTGCATGAAGGAATAACAGTTTGAGATG
>VYZV01045101.1:339-19618 GCA_013401275.1 Pandion haliaetus
GGGGCTGTGGGTTTTTCAAGCTGAGACTGGTGGGGGCGGGATGGTGGGGACCAGCTCTCTGTGTGTGTTTGTATGGGCAAGATGGAGCTCCATGGGCTGTGCCATGTGGTGCAGCCAGTGCCTAGGGACACCACGGTTTCCTCCCCAGGGGACCAGAGTGACCACAAGCTGGCCCTGAGGAACATTGCCAGCATGGTGCGGCCTGGGGGTGTCCTGGTCATCGACCACCGCAACTACGATCACATCCTGGCCACAGGCTGTGCACCACCTGGCAAGAACATCTACTACAAGGTGGGTGGCCGGCAGACCCTGCCCCATCCCACACCAGCCTGCAGACCCTGCCCCATCCCACACCCCTCTGCCCCAGCCCCCTGGCCCCAAGGGGGCCAGGCAGGGCAGGGAGCAGGGCTGTGCCCAGGCTGGGGGCCACTGCATCCCCTCAGGACACAGACGTCCTCCTGCGGTCCCCAGAGTGACTTGACCAAGGACATCACCACCTCAGTGCTGCTGGTAAACAACAAGGCACACATGGTGACCCTGGACTACACAGTACAGGTCCCCCCCACTGAGGCGGGGTCAGCCCCAGAGCTGAGGTGAGAGGGACCACTGCGGGGGGGTGGCTCCTGGCATGGCGGGATGGCTGGTGCCTGGCCCTGCTGCCCCCCTGCAACCCCCCCCCACCATCGTTGCCTCCTTACAGCAAGTTTCGGCTCTCCTACTACCCACACCAGCTGGAGGCCTTCACAGCCCTGCTGAAAGGTGCCTTCCAGGGGAAGTGCCAGCACAGTGTCCTGGGAGACTTCCAGCCCTACACACCGGGGCAGGCCCACGTCCCCTGCTACTTCATCCACGTCGTGAAGAAGATGGCCTGAGGAAGCCATGGAGATGGAACTGTGGTGGCTGAGAGCGGCTTTGGGGACAAGCAAGAGGCCGGGGACATTGCCGAGAGCAGCCTGGGAGCCCCCCTCCCCTTAATTAAGAGCACTCATGAGAGCTACCAGAGCCTGTGGTCTGTGTCCGTGTGTCCATGTATGGGCAGGGTATGGCACGAGGCGGACGGCCACAGCTGCCTCAGGACTCCTAGGGAAGGAAGTGCTCAGCCTGGGGGGAGCATGGGGTGGGTGCAAGCACAGCTTCACCCCCAAGCCCCCAGCTGCACGTGCCAGTCAGGCCTGGGCTGTGGGGTTGGGGGCTCCCCGTGAGGCAGAGGCAAGGGTGGGCCAGCTCATGGGTGGTTGCATGTCCCTGCCAAGTCCCCCGCAGCACCACTCAGAGGGGCATACTGAAACCAGTTTTCTCCCTTGCACCGCCGCAGCCCCAACCAGGCACTGACCCCTTTTCTTGACACCCCTCAGCCACACCCAGGGGCACCCCCCAACCCGGGCTCCCAGCATGTGGAGGCTCCACACAACCCCCACCAGTGCTTTTGCTGTGGCTGCAGCTCCCGCCTCACCCGCCCTGGGGAAGAGGTGGTGGCCAGAGCCAGCAGTGCGTTGTGGTCAGGAATGGCTCTGCCTGAACACGCTCAGGTGCCAAAGCCGGAGCGACAGGGCTGGAGGCACGCGTCAGCTGGATCTTCACGCATGAACCACCTGCAGCTGCTGAAGAACCAGCCCTTCACTGGGGAGCTGGTCCTCGATAGCCATGCTTGGCTCAGGGACACAACTGCCAGCAGTCTTGGCAGAGGGAGCAGCGTCGCAAAGCCTGGCAGCAACAATCCCTGGGGCTGGGGCATGCACAGACCCCTGCTTTAACGTTGGGCTGCCCATGAGCCACACCAGCAGCTGCAGGGACCTGGCTGAAGGCAAGCTGCTGGCCAGCCAACTGCCACACACGGTTCAAGTGTGGATTTATTTGGCATCCTCGGCAAAGGCCAGGAAGCAGAGTACACACGATGGTGCTGGCAGCCGCCAAGAGGCTGAAGAGAGAAGTGAGACAGGACTTCGGGGGGTGGGTCTGGCCCAACTGGAGCTTGACACAAGTTAGCAAAGAAAGGGCAGCTCTGGGAGAGCTCCAGCCAAGGGTTGGGTAGTTCTAAGGCTGGAACCCTCCCTCTCCTTGTGACAAGTCTTTCCTAGTATCCGGGGGAAATTTCCCTTGCTGCCAGTTGCGCCCATTGCCTCTCGTCCTGTTGCCCAGCACCTCCATGAACTCGGCTCCCTCTGCAGAGGCAGCTGAGCAAACCCCACTCCCTCTGCCTTTCCTCATCCACCGCAGGCTCCAGCCAGTCTGGCAACCTTTGCTGGACAAGAGTGGCCCCAGACTGGTTTGTGGGTGTGCTCCCCCCCTCTACCCGCAGGACAATGGTTTCTCTGCAATGCCCAGCCCACCTGGGGGCTCACAAGGGACTTTCCCAAGCCCACAGACACAATCAGCAAGCAAAGAAATACCTAAGGCCAGGCAGTGAATACCTAGTGCCAAAAACCTGTATTTATTCAGAGAGACCATGTCGAGCCCAGGCCAGCTGCAGCAGCAGCGCCCTGTGTCCTGCTGTCCTCCAGCCAGCACCCCTCACTGGGGGCTGACACCCCACCAAGCAACTGCCTCCAGCCCCACTCTTGCTGTCAAACTGGGTGCAGTTTGGGCCTTGCTCCCATATTCTGTCACCTATGGAGACACTCCTATATTGCCCACAACCACAACACTTGGCTTCCTCCTCGGGGGGGAGTCACACCGCTATGCTCCTGGCAGCCACAAAGTGCTTCCCTGAGATGTGAGGGGCTGCTACAGAACCCACCACCAGCTTAGCTGAGCAGAGCAGCACTTCCACCAGGCTGACTCAAGAAACTGCACAGCCACTTTTTCCACCCAATCTCAAAAGAAGGGGGCCCAGCAGACATCAGAGAAGAGGTGGGTGCCTGTTTGTGCCTGTTCTCTCACACTCCTTAACACACCATACCCATCACGCCTCCAGTCGCAGCTCTGCTGAGCATTAGGAGGCAGCAAACTTCTGCTGGATGAGTCTGTACCTGAGCAGCTCCTGCTCAGAGACTGATGGCTGCAATCTCGCAGCAGCCTGCAGGAAGTCTTCCATGGTCAGGATCAGAGCAGAGCTCTCGGTATCCAGCCCTGCATGAGAGAAAGAACAGGAAAAGGCTGAGATCCAAGCACAGGGGCAGCTGGTAAGATCCAACAGCCCCCTCTCCAGCCACCAGAGACTGGAAGGAAAACCTATGTCTCTCTCTCCTTCCCCCTGGGGCCAAGCACTGGCGGTGGAGATCATCACATCTGCAGAAACTGCCTGCCAGTAACCCAGAGCCTAGCAGGTCATGGTCCCAAAGCCGTCGAGGCTCTTCTCACACAGCCCAGTTACCAGTAGTGGTAACTCTCCTCTTGGCCCCTGTGCTGGGCAGCCCCAACATATAGAACAGGTAGGGCCTGGGCTCCTACCTTCCTCAATCCATTCCACCTTGCGTTTGACAGCACACATCATGGCATCTGAGCACAGGGCATAGATGTCTGCTCCTGTCAGCTGAGATGGGCATTTTTCTAGGATGGTAGTGAGATTCACGGAAGGATCCAGCTTAAACCTGCCAAGAGAGAAAACCGCAGGTGTAAAAGCCGCAGAAAAAAAAACAGACCAGGAGATACACAGCAGGCCCCATGTTTAGCTGCTTGACTGTGGTCTGCATGCTCCAAAAAAATCAAAGGGGGTGGTTGGTTTGTTTTTTCAACACAGTCACTTCTCTTTGAATCATCCCCACAGCAAGGTCCTCTCACCTGCTAAGCAGGATGAAAGACAACTTTGAGCTCTCACTCAGAGAAATTAAGTGCTCCACATGCCTGGGAACAGCCTACAGCCAGGGCTGGATAAGAACATGTTTAATTACAGACAGTACAAACCACTGTAACACCAAACCATCACATCAGAGCCACACTGCAGACAGTGAGCCTCCTTCAGCACGAAAAACAGCATGGTGCTGGTGGGCACGACTGCCAAGCCACATGGTGTGAAAAGATGCTTGCAGCCAGCCCATGCTCTCGCCTCTCCTGCTAGCTTATCGTCCAAGGCAGCAGCGATGACAGCTATTCGTGACAGACAGCTCCTGAAGAGGCAGCTGCAGTGGGTGGTACATGCGCATCTGAATTGCAGAGCTTGCCTCTCTCCCTCCAGAGATGCTCTCAGGAGCTCAGAGCAGTTGGGGAAGCAGCCAAACCCTGCTTCTCAGTGATCCCACACAACCAGTGTTCGGAAAGAGACACAGAGTACAGGCTGAACACCCCACAGCATCGCAGGAGAGGCAGTGAGACAAACGGAGCTGCCTTCACCCTTGGACCTCCAAACAGCAGATGGGCTAGGGGAACTCTTGCAGGAAGCAAATGGGAGCTTCCTGCCACGCTGCTGTGCTGCAGTCTCACCACACTCTTAGGATCTGGATGAGCTCTTCAAGAAAAGCATGTGGGCACAGTGACAGAAGAATTCATACCAACACCTCCACTTGGACAGCCAGCTGAGCTGCTCCCATCTTGTAGGAAAACCAGCCCCAGTTCTGCTTCTGGAAGTTGCCTCATCCTCTTCCCCTACCTGCTGGCTGTGGCTTAGTGACTCAGGTGCTCCCCAGGGCTCAGACATGTGCTGGAGCACACTATGCATCAACCCCAGGAAGGCTGCAACCCATTGGAGGGTGATGGAAGGCTGCTGCGAGAGCACAGCATCACTCACTTCCTGGTGACGGCACTCAGCACCTGTAGCTGCGACTCCCGGTCTTCGTTTATGCCCACATAGACCAGTTTGTCAAACCTGTCAGCAGAGAGAAGAGACGGTCAAGATCAGGCCAAGACAAACCTGCCACTGGTGCTCAGCCCTGTGCGCCAGAAACTGAAGGGTGGCCCTGGGGCAGCTCCTTTTGCTGCCAAGTTCGTGGATGATACAAAGCTTGCAGGGGGAAGCAGTCAATGTGCTGGAGGGCAGGGCTGCTATAATTCCCCACCAGTTTGGTGCCACAGTAGGTCCCTTATTGCCCTGCTGTGCTGCTGGGGCAATAACCAGAGTGGTGAGGGATAACAAGCAGTGGTATCTTGTGCTGCTGCCACAGCCATGGGCACTGGCCTCCTCTTGGCTTCCTATCTCCTCCACAAGCCAAGGTCAGGGCGCTTTGGGAACAGTCTGTGTGGAGGGAACATGGTGGCAACACAGTCCAGCTCATCACTGCCTGAGGAGCTCCGGTCAACTACCCTGGGAGCAAGGCAGGGTAAGATGTGACATACCTGCCCGGCCGGAGCAGAGCCAAGTCCAGGAGGTCAGGCCTGTTCGTAGCTCCGATGACAAATACACCTCTGGTGGAATGAAGACCATCAAGCTCAGCCAGGAGCTGCGAGACAACTCTGCAGGGAGCAAGACAGGACGCTCACAACTAGGCCTTGGCAAGTCACCCACTGTCACCCTCAGCCACCAAATGAAAAGAGGAATAAGCGAGGCCACTGGCAGGTCCATGTCTTGGACTTCAGCTCTTATTTCTCTTCCCTGAAGAGCCCGGACACAGCCATTCAGACTTCTCCATTCAAGTGCAGCCAGTGAGCATGTGGGCTCATCGCAAAGTGAGTGCAAACCCCTGGTACCAAGACAGTCCTTCAGGCCTGTGCTTGGCTCTGAACCCTTCCAGGATGGCCACACGTACTTATACTTGCTATCAGACACTGGCAACACAGACCAAACATAGGCAGGCACATGTAGTTATTGCTCAGGTTCCCCACTCGTATGTGCTAGCTGGTCTTAACTCTCCCCGCTATGTGGTACTGCCCCGCAAGTTCAGCTGTGAGACTGCCCTGTCAGTCCATGCCTGGGACACCCTGGCAGGCCAGTGACGCTGCCAACCAGTCCTCAGGGCAGTGAACAGCACACGTTGCAGACCTAGCTCTGTGGCCACGGGGCTTAAGCTGGTCTGGCAGCACAGTGCTTCAGTGCTGCACAGACCTCCTGTATGGAGATACCTCCACCAGGTTCTGCAATCACATGAAGCAACAAACGGACACCATGCTGTCCTGGTTTCAGCTGGGATAGAGTTAATTGTCTTCCTAGTAGCTGGTATAGTGCTGTGTTTTTGAGTTAGGGATGAGAAGAATGTTGATAACGCACTGATGTTTTCAGTTGTTGCTAAGTAATGTTTAGTCTAAAGTCAAGGCTTTTTGGCCTCTGATGCCCAGCCAGCAAGAAAGCTGCAGGGGCACAAGAAGCTGGGAGGGAACACAGTCAGGGCAGCTGACCCAAAGTGGCCAACGGAGTATTCCATACCATGTGATGTTTTAGGAACTGGGGGGGGCATCGTGGCTCTGGGACTACTGGGTGCGTCAGTCTGGGACTACTGGGTGGTGGTGAGCAATTGTGTTGTGCATCACTTGTATATTCCAATCCTTTTATTATTACTATTGTCATTTCATTAGTGTTATTGTTATCATTATTAGTTTCTTCTTTTCTGTTCTATTAAACCGTTCTTATCTCAACCCACAAGTTTTAGTTCTTTTCCCGATTTTCTCCCCCATCCCACTAGGTGTGTGTGGGGGGGGAAGTGAGTGAGCGGCTGCGTGGTGCTTAGTTGCTGGCTGGGGTTAAACCACGACACATGCCCAGCCCCTTCCAGATCTGCTGGTCTGCGTGTGTGAAGATGGACGCTGGGGGCACATGGTGTCACTGGAAAACTCTGCAGAACCCCTCATGGATGGAGAGGAAGACTGGATGGGGACTATCAGCTCAGCAGAAGAGGCCTGGTGGAAATAACCCTGTTTCTGGGTATCTCCAAGCTGTACATACTTTGCTTCTACCAGAGGCAGCTGAAAGGTTTCCCACCACAGGCAAACAGCAGCTAATAGGAGGACAGCACAACAGGGGTGTGAAGGATGACCTTGGAGAGGCCAAAGGGAGCAGCTGGCAGCCACAGAAGCTGCTGGAAGAGACTCTGTCTTAACCAAATGTTTGCACAACAGGCTTGGGCAATTGGGGATCTGTGGCAATGCAAACAGCAGTACTAATGTCCAGAGAGAGGAGACAGGCCATGCAGAGGAGCTGAAGGGAACAGGGAGCGAAAAAGTAGAGAAAGAGTGGGGATGGACTCTGCCTCACAGGGCAATCCTGTACATCCCCCCCAGCTCAGGCAGGTATGCTGCTCTCGCAAGGATGCATGATGCTCACTCACCTGTCCATGACACCCCCTGAATCTCCACTCCGTCCACGAATGGAGGCCAGGGAATCCAGCTCATCAAAGAAGATAATGCAGGGAGCAGCTGCCCTGGCTTTGGCAAACACTGGGAAGAGACAGCACAAAAGATGAGAAAGACCTGGTGGAGCAGTCAACAGTAATAGGACATACTACATCACCAGCAGGGAAGAGCTGTGGATGGAAACCAGCTGCACACTGCCTCACCACCACCAGCTGCTCCTGCCTGAGGGGCTCAGTGGGAGTGGGGACAGGCAGCACCTAGCATGATGGGCCCCAAGGCTCAGCTGTTGTCTCTGAGGGGCTGCTGTCCCATCAGGAACACCAGGGACAAGAGTGACAGGAGCAGAGAGAGCAGGAGGGGAAGCTGCAGTGAGGAAGGGAACAGAATGGTGTAGGAGACAGTTGGGTTCATGTCCTTGTGGGCAGCTGTGGGTGGGAGCTGGGAAGAGCAGTTTAAGGACTACCTCCTTCCCTCCAGCACCACAGAAAAGCCCTATTGTCCCACATGCAGGAGCAAGATGCATCTCCTCACCATTACGCACGTTCTCCTCACTTTGCCCAACGTACATATTGATGAGCTCTGGCCCTTTCACGCTGTGAGGCAGGGAGAAGAGGGAGCCAGTTAGAGCATGCCCATCCACTGCCAGGAGAAAGTCAGTCCCAGTGCATGACCCCCCACTTTTCACCTAAGGAACGTCATGGCACATGTGGTTGCCACAGCTTTTGCCAGTAAGGTCTTCCCTGTCCCTGGAGGCCCGTACAGCAGCAGACCAGAACGGCACAGACCCAGTGACAGCAGCTCTGGGTGCTCCAGGGGCAACTGGATAGTGTCCAGGATCTCCTTCTTCACCTCCTGGAGCCCACCAACATCCTGCCAGGACACAGAGGGGATCTGCCAAGAGAGGGAGAGTCCCTGTCAGCACTTCTTCCTGAGCCCCGAGCATGCCTGGGTAGCTCTTGCTCCAGTGGGCTACTAGTCATCAGCCCCTTAGGCCATCACCTGTGTCTGGCTATGCAGCAAGTCAGGCCCGCACTGCACTGCTCAGCCATCCTGGCGGTGGGATCCTCCAACATCCACATTTCCCCTCTCCTGAGCTTTGCAATGGGGAAAACAAACTGCACGTGTCCCCAGGCAAGCTGCACTTGCAGTGTGCTGCCTCATCTCCAGTCCTCCATTGCACCTCATATCACCTGTCAGCAAAACTACCCCAGGGAAAGTATCTGCCAGGGTTGCCTGGAGCTTTGTGGGGAGAGAGCCCTGCTTCAGACAGCCCTTGGGACACATGAGGGAAGGTAAAAATAAGAAAGAAATAAAGAAACCCGGACGTTGCAATTATGAGCTACTTGTGTTCAGGGCACCTTGTCCCCCAGGGTGGTGAGACTGTGCAAGGGCTTCATACCAGAGTGACAAAACCTGGGCTACTAGGACCTCTGTCATGTGAAGGAGTATGCGAGAGAGAGACATCCTGGAGGATGCTGTACAGAAAACTAGCTGCTTTTGAAAGGGGATGCAAGAACAAAGTCCATGGATGCTTACAAGAAATAGATAGGGATGGAGTCAACTGCAAACACGCAAGGGATCATTGCAAAGACAGGAAACACAGCAAACTTGAGAAGGGTCAGCCATGCCACTTTCATTATTTTATGCTGAGCGAAACAATCTCGGAGGAGGATGCTGCTCTGCTCGCAGCTTTAAGAAATAGCAGGAATGCGACAGTCTGCATGACAGATCCTCCTGAGAGTCAGAGCAGCTCTCCTGGGAACGTGCAGAGAAAGCAAAGCCCCAAAACACTTCCCCCCAGCTGCTGGCTGGGTAGGGAACAGGTGCCAGCACAAATGGGGAGTTTAAAAATAGGCTAGAGCAAAATTCTTTCCCCCTCAGCCAGTTTGGCTCTCCTTCCTTTGCTACTTGAAAGGATCTTATCTCCTGCTCTTTCTCCAGCTGTCCAGCAAGTCCACCAGGAAAATCAGGTCAGACAAGATAAGGATTTCCAGGAAAAAAAAAAAAATTAAAGCAACAGGTCACAGGCCCTCCTTCTTCTGTGCCGATGAACGGAAGAGTTGCCCTCTCCCCTGCACTCTTGCTTATACTCGCTAGGAAAAAAGCTCTACAGACATCAGCGCAGGAGCTGGAAAACCGCAGCAAGGCTGTTACCGGGGGAGAACATCGTAAGTCTAGGACATGTTGCAGACACTGCCAGCAGCTGGAGGTTTGAAATTAGTTCTCTCTAGGAGGCTCAAGATGTAACTGCAAACAAATGTGTGACTAACCAGAAAATGCAAGCAGGGAACTGGAAGTTATGTATGTTGAGAGTATCCGGGTCTGCTACTGGGCTTTCTGAACCACAGCCAATTACTAAGAAATTGATAAAGGATTGTAAAATACAAATAAAATTACCTCCCATTCACACAGCTCACTGCCGAGCACGCTCTATGGTTATTATTTGTCTTATAGCAAACTTGGCAAACATGCCTCAAAGCAGAGCTCGTTTCAGTCTCTAGTAAATTTATGAATGAATTAATTTCCCAGAGTAGCTCCTGGATGGTTTTTCCCTGAAGAACCCCCAAGCTCTTCAAACTGCCCAGCTGTCAGAAAAGCCCGTGCCAGCTTGAGCAGCGTCCAAGGCCAGGGATCGAGTATAAGGCTTCTCACACATGTGGGGCAGCTTGTGCCTCAGCCTCTCTGTTCCTATATGCCAGGTGGCTGGAGAGACCTCAGGGAGGCTGCCAGACTGCAGTTGCCTTTGCCTCTCGAAAGGCTGAGCTATGCAGCTGGCAACCCTATGCACTAGCCAATTGAGCGGTCTCCAATTAGAGCAGCAAGGGCTTCCCTGACCAGATTCAAAGCCAAGAGGGTGAAAAGCATTAGTGGGGGAAAGCCCACAGTGGAACTGTTTCCCACCCAAGGCTGGGGGAATACATGGAAGTACATAGCAGGAAGCGTCATGCCAGAGCACAGCCCCATCTGGCGGGGTCTGCGAGAGGTATCTTGAGCCATAGAGCTCTGGAGATCCAACCCCCCTTCCTCTGCCCCAGCATCCTACCTTCGGAGCTCCTGCTGCCTGAGAATGGGCGTCATGCAGCTGGTCCAGGGCAACACTAAAATCCTCCTCAAGCACTGGGAACCCAGCAGTGCAAAAATCTCTCTCCACTTCCTCGTTCAGTCCACCTGGAAAACTGGTGAGGAAAGAGAAGGGAAGAACTCAGGCTCTGCCCCACTCCTGGCATTATCAGGTTGGCTGCAGCCCCTGCCCTCTCCCGCCTCCTGCCCTGTTGTCTGTGCTACCTCAAGGCCTGGATGCGGGTACAAGCAGCCCGGCTGCTGTGGGACAACAAGGCACAGAAATCTCCCAGCACAAAACCCTGTGAATGCGGAAACAAACAGCATCAGTTCAGTCCCTGACCATAGCTCCAGCTAGGCCATAAAAGGTGTATGGGGAAAAATTCCTCGCAGAGCTGTTCTTTGAGCTTCTGTGCCCTGGTTAAAGGCTCTAGCTTCTTTTTTTTCCTATTGGCTCTGTCTTCTAGCAGAGCTGAGCATCAGCCAACACCTCTGCAAAAGGTGTGCAGTCCTTAGGCACTAGAAATCTGCATTTAAAGCTGATGTCTGAGGACCAGGGGTAACCACTGAAGAAGTTGACTGGGCTGTGGGAATTGCCCCCTTTCTCCACGGCCAGGTAGGAAAGGTTGGCCCAGTGCTCCTGGCCTGCCCATCTCCACATGCTGCTGTGGTTTCACTCACTGCAGTCCTGCGGGCCAGCTTGGATAGGCTCACTTCTTTGCCCAGAGGCAAACTGGCAGTCAGCATGCTTAGCATCGACCTCCTCTGCTCTTCTGAAGGGGCTTCAATTTTCACCTCGTGAAGGAAAGCAGCCTGCACATCTGTAGGCACATCCTGGGGCTTGCAGGTTGTGCCGATCACCAGGACAGGGTGGCTGTTGATAAAAGGGGGACAGTGCATGGTCTCAGCTCTATGGAAGCTTCCCTCTTACACTGCCATCACCCATGCCAAGTCACTCTCCAATGGCTAGCCTTTCCTCCAAGAAACGCACACATATTGGCCAAGGCGTCTTGCAGCCATTCTCCTCCAGCTTGCCCTTGAACTGCTTTGTGAGCTCTGTCTCCAAGTCAAGGCCCTTCAAATAACATCTTATTTCATCACTTGATGTCTCCCTCCCTGTGCCCCAGCACTTGTCATCAGCCTCAAGATCCTCCCAGTGTGCACCTCCCTTCTGGGGGCTCTGCGACCCTTGGCATGCCTCACAGGAAACACGCCAGGTTTGCTCATCTGAACTACTCAAGAAACCAGCTTCAGACAATGAAGCTCCCTGAATCCCTCTGACACTAAGCTGGAAGAACAAGGGCCCTCTGAAGTAAACAAAACAAGTCTGGGACAGACTCCACCGTATTAAAAATAAAACAGGGCACATTAGCAATCAGTCACCTTGATGTAACGGTGACTGTTGCCCTAGAATGGCAGAAGCAAACAATCACTTCAGATGCCCACAGCAAACGTGCAGGGTGCATACCTCAGTGCTGGGTCTCTGTCCAGAAGCAGCTGTCTCAGAGTAGCAATGACCCTGGCATCCTCTCCTAGCCTGTCCCGGTCTCTGCCAAGCACCTCGATGTCTTTCAGCAGGAGTACACATGGATGATACTGTTGGGCCTGGGCAAAGGCCATCTGTACTTTCTCCTCCGTGGCTCCACTGGTGTCACTGCACAAACTAATGCAATCAACCTGTGAGACAGACCACAACACACAGTCTGCAGCGGTTGCAACATGGACAGCTGGGGTGACCCAGGACAACGTTCATTTCCACAAAGCCTTCCACAGGCAACTCACAGCTGAAAGGAGATCTAAGTGGATGTTTCCCAGACACATATTCAAAAAAGACACATTCAGGACTCTCTGGCATGGAAAAATGGCTGTTTCTTGCTTCTCTGCAGGAGGTAAGGGGGGCCGGAGGGTCTTGTCTGAAAAAGGCGAGGCCAAGGGACCGGAGAATTCAATACAGTGAATGTCACAGCTCAGCAACACAAGCTGGAAGGGATGGGAGAGCTGTGGAAGAGGCCAAGACAGGGAGAACAAGGTGTCTCAGAGGAACAGTGCAAAGAGTGGAGTGGGAGACTCAGGAAACGATTCAACCCAGTGCCACACAGGCTCAAAGTGCAAGAGGAAGGTAGAACGTAAGGGGCAGGGGGGGCATGGAGTTAGAGGTGGCTAGAGGCCCAGACACTGTTTACAAAGCAAACACCTGATGAAGTTATCCAAAAGGAAGAGATGACTGGTGAGCCTCAAACAGTGGCTTGAATGCTGCTGGGGCAGTGCTGCCTCCTGGTGCTGCGAGGTCCTGCAGGGAGAGCCAAACCATCTCGGGGATTCCCTGGGCCTCATCCTCAGAAAGGGTAGCTTGGAGCAGGGGGAACGTGTCAGGAGCTGATGTAAAGTGTAAGGAGGGCGGTGCAGAGCAGAGGAACTCCTGTGCTCCGTGTACTATAGAAAAGAACAGGAGTTAGGGCTGTGGCAGGCACAGCCAAATGGCACCAGTATCGGTATGCAAGTGTAGAAAGGCAGACAGAAAAGACAAAAAACTGCTCATCGTCAAGTGGTGGAGATTACAGTGAGGAAGAATTACTGTGTCCTGGTAGGAGAGCAGGCAGAACAGTCAGAGGAAGGGAAGAGAAGGTGGAATGGTAATGTAAGCATTGCAGTTAAGTGAGAAAAGGAGGGGAGTGTAAAAGCTGGGATAGGAGAATAAGATGGACAGCAGATACCTCTGGCTTCAACAGCAAGAGTGTTAGCAGCACACAAGGCCAAAACCAGAGCTGTAGCCTTGCACAGCACACTAGAACCTGAGGCCACCTGCCAGAACATGGCAGTGCCACAGTGCTCCCAAACACATCCTATACGTGGATCTGAAGGTACTGTGAAGTCTCTGCAATCTTGTACTGGATCCAAGAGCTATGGCACATCTGCAGAAGAGCAAGAGCTCAGCACCACTAAGGATCATGTCCAGAAGATGAGCTGCACAGCAGCTGGCCAAGGCTGTATCCACCTCCCCCACTGACCCACTGTTATAGCTTTACTTGGGTAGAAAAGAACAGTTACAAAGAGTCGTGTCAACTTAACAGAACACAACTTCTAAGCAGAAGAAAAACCAAATATCCAAAATGTTTAGCTTGTTTTCTAGGAGCTTACTCTAAAAGTACCCACAAAAAAGGAGCAAGCCTATGTTTTCCTTCCACAAAAAGGAACCTTTCAGCTCTCTTCTTTCCTCCTTTTTTCTTCTTCCAAGTCATAGAATGGTCTGGGTTGGGCAGGACCTTAAAGATCATCTAGTTCCAACCCCCCTGCCATGGGCAGGGACACCTTCCACTAGACCAAGTTGCTCAAAGCCCCATCCAACCTGGCCTTGAATACTTTTAGGGATGGGGCAACCACAACCTCTCTGGAAAACCTGTTCCAGTGTCTCACCACTCTCAAGTCCTTTCAGAGTTTCAGAAACTCTCCTAGAAAAACCACCATGTGACTTCCAATCCCCTCACTTTTGCAAATGTAACTCTACGGATTCAAGGAGATTAAAGCATTTGCGGGATACACCCCGACTGTCAGAGTGAACAAAAGAGGCAAGCAGGAGAACAGTATTTCTACCAAGTCAGTGAAGACTGCCTCGGTGCCCAGAACCTCTGGTGCTGGACAGAACCAGGGCCTAGACCTCATTTTGGCCATGAAGCTTACAGCTATAGCTGTAAGAACGTAGGAATGGCTGTATTGGTTCAGACCAAGAGTCCATTTAGCCCACTATTTTGTCTCCAAGCATGACCACAAGTGGCTGCTTAAGAAAGAGTAAGATCAGGCTAAGCACATATAACTCTCTCCCCTCAGTACTCTTCCAGGCACCTACCATGCCCACCGAAAGGGATTTTCCCAGTCAGATGTAGTCTCATAACAGTAAACTTCTCCTCCAAATACTCTTACCTACAAAAAGAACCATCTCCTTTATCTTACCTGTTCCCACTAGCTTCACCTGACAGCCCCATACCTCGTGCTGGCACAGAGAAAAGCAAACAGCTTCTACTCTCTGCTGACCACTCAAGATCTTGTAAACCTTTACCAAACTCTCCCTAAGTTCGCTATTTTTCAAGCTGAAGAGCCTGTTCAGCTGTTCATCACACAGAAACTGGTCTAGACGCCTGATCTTCCCCGGTGTCCTCCTCTGAGTTTTTCCAGTTCAGGTTTATGTTTTTGTGATGGAGAGACCAGAACTGTGCATGATATTCAAGGTGTGGCAAGACATAGATCTGCACAGCAGCAGCACCTACATCTGAGTTTGTTTCCTAAAATACGATCTCATTTTTTACATAAATGGAGATCACAGCCCAAGTTTTCATGGAGCCATTGACATAAAACCAAATTCTTGATACTGGTGACAGTCAGCTTGAAATCTATCATCTTCCATGTAAAACCAACTGCAGTGAACTTTACCTGCCATTTCACTGCTCAGTCACTTGACAGTCACTTTTCTCTTACCTTTAATAACTTAGTTATCAACAAACCATCACAGCACTGGTCACCCCCTTTCCCTCGTCACTTCTGAGCTCCCAATGCAGACGCCTGCAGAGCTCTGCTGCTGATTGTGAAGACTCACTGACTACTCCCATCCCATTCCCAACCTTTATCCATGCCAGGACCTTCACTCACATCACACTGCCACTCAGTTTCCCAAAAAGCCTTTTCAAAAGCCAAGTAGACTGTGTTGTCAAGTTACCTTCCCCATATGCTTGGTAACAGCTTCAAGTAACTTTCTGAAGGTTTACAGGACAGGACTTCCCATTGCAAAAACTACATGGATTCTTCACGACTAGTGAAGTCATCCCAGAGTGTGCTAACTCTGTCCTTCACTCTAACCTGCTACAGGTTTGTGCCTCTTGAAGAATGCCTCTTGTTTTCAGTGACTGCCCTTTCCCTGCTGTTCATCTGTTTTGCCTTCCCTTTACTTTCCTCAAGCCCATCCCAGTACGATCTATGCAGTGGCCTCATGTTGTGGCACGGTGTCGCTCATTCACCCCCACAGCAGATGTAACACTTCCTTATCTTGGCTGATTCTTTCATTCTAAAGAAACCTTATTTTGATGTTGTTCCCCTTTCAGAAGCCAAGCACTGCTATGGAAGAGTTGGTGGCTTTTTTGTCTCAGGGCAGGGTGATGGTGAATGCGAACACAGTTACAGGGCAGCTCTTGTACCGGCCATGATATTTTGAATCAGATCTGGCACACATGCTGTTATCAAACCAAGGGCTGCATTTCTTTTCTAGGCTTCCCACCCAGCTAGAGAAGATCTCAGCATTATCTCTGCCTCACTTTCCAACATGCCTTTTACCCAGCCTATGCGGGGACAATTGAAAACACCCAATGTCACTGCAACTCCTGCCCTCATCACCTCTCCAATTTCTTTCAGTATATTTTAGTTACTGCCACCTTTGGGGGTACAGTATCAACTCAATGCCCTATCAAATGACAGGAAGTCAGCGTGCTGAAGTACAACTATGCATTACAGTATCTGTAAAGTGTATCAGACTGACAGCAATAATAGCAAGAGTCAGTAAAGAAAGGTACAAATGCACGCCCTGGGCCAAGAGATCTCTAAATCACTGACTTCGGAATGCTGGAGGGTACACGCCAGAGAAAACATGTCTTCATGCTTACGCTCTTTTCCTGAGCATCCGTTACTGGCCAGTCTCAGACACGGGCCAGGAGGCTAGACGGACCTTTAGGCTGATCCAAATTGTTGCTCTGTGGTTCTGCCCACCAGCAGTCACAATCCGTGCCAGAGGGAGCTGCTAAGATCAGCATACTCGGACTCCTTTTGTCTGCATGTGCACATGGGAGCAGCTTCTGGGTAGGTTCGTGTCACGGTTGCAGCAGGGGTGTTGGTACGGCTAACTTAAAGAACATTTCCATAATTCTTTGTATGTTGTAAATCCACCAATCAACAGATCACAGGGGGAATTACCTTGAAGAGGTGGAGGTTGAGGCAGCTACACACTGCTCTGACAGCCATCAGCTTCCCACTACCGCTTGGCCCCGAGACGAGAACGCTGCCAGCCCCGCTCAGTGCACTTGCCCTGTAACACAGAGGCAGTTCTCCCAGTGACTGGGGAGCACGGTCCTACCTCTCCCGGGGCTTGCTAGAAGGAATTCTAACTCACTGACTGTTCAGGTGAGGCCGAAGAGCATCACAGAGCTGCTTCACGACATCAGAGAGTCCAGCAGGAGACAAACTGCTCCAGAACTCATGGCTGTTATAGGCTGAGGCAGATGGGACAGCACTGTTTGTTGAACCCACCTGTGAGGAAGGGAAAATAGCACTCTGTGGAACACCGCCTGAGAAAAGACAGATACCAAGTGACAAAGTGTCCTGAAATGCCATTTTTCAATGGCAGGAGACACAAGCCCCCACAGGCACCTTCATCATCCGTAGTGCAACCTCAGCCTCAGATCTCCTGTACACCCTCCCTGCTCTCCACTGACATCTTACCAGATAGAGAGAGGTGTTCTGGGTGTCCACCAGGTAACCCTCAGACTGCTCGCCTTCCTCCATGCCTAAAATCTTCCTCACTTTGAAGTAAAGCTCTGGCCACCTAAGGGAAAAACAAGCAGTTTAAATTGTTGAGTCAAAATCTTGAAGGCAGGAACAATACAGTTGTCAACAAGAAGACAGCTGAATGGCACAGGTAAGCAGAGATACTCTTGCCCTCTCCCAGGACCCACATGAATCCTTTATGGACCCCACTGTGCTGTCTGGCCAGACAGACCAACAGGACTGTCCACAGTTACAGCTTCTGCTAGTGGCTTCAGTCCACAGGTACAGCTGTACTAACCTTATTTCATCCATCTAAGAGCTCAAGACATTATCTTATCTGCCATCGCTTCCTTCACTACAGCTCCACAGAGATTCATCTGCAGTGTGTAAAACCTTACAGCGCAGAGTCCTCTAGGCTGCAGACTAGGACTCACCCAAATACCACGAGAGCCTTAAAGCATCCTGCCCTGGACACCCTGCAGAAAAAAAAACTTCTTCCCACATTGATATCCCACTGGACAGATTAAGGGATCTGCAGAGGTCTCCTCCGGGATTTTCTCCACCCTCTGAATAACAGTACCACTTGCACACCAACGCAGTTCCAGGCTCTTTAGGTCTCACAAACTCTGCTGTCTTCGCTAGTTTACCACATGGCTAATACGTAAGTCCACAAATGGAAGACTTGTACCTCCTATGGTCCTGCCTCCCTCTGAGAAACAGCCTAGAAAATACCCATCGTAGTAGTGCTATAAAACTATTGAATTTTCAAATACACAGGGGAGCTGATCAGTGTTAACGTGTCACTAGCGCATCCTGCATGAAACAATTCAAGGCAATTCTTCGCATCATGTGCCTCGGTTACCTGTGGCAGTTCCCTCAGTGACACAGCTGAAGCACTTATATTAATGCCAGCCAAATCCTACTGCAAGCACCTGATACAAAGCACTCTGATACAAAGGTGACTTTCATTTAGTACAGAACTGTTTCAAAGCCATAGGAGCAAAACCAAGAAAGGTAGAATTGGTAGCCAAAGTTATTCTAACATGAACTGTAAGGGCTTATATTTACACTTTGTTGTTTGTCACATGGTGACAAGCACAACTTTCACTTCGCTGTCTTTATTTGTGGTGCTCGCTGTCCTCAGGCCACCCCCTCCTCCTTTTAATTGTTTTTCCCCATCAGTGTCTCTCTCTCTCTTTTCCTTTCTTCCCTCCATGAGTATTTGAGTGAGCTAAGGGAGGCCACCCTCTTAGCTACAGCCCTCCATAATCCAACAAAAACATTTCCCTCATCCCCCTAAAATAAGAGACAGATAAACTCTAAACTCCAGGAACAGATCAGAATGGAATAAACTGTCTCGTTTCAAGAGAGTCAATGGCGGAAAAGTATCTCTTCTCTTGCTGTATCTATGTAATAGAGCCACAGTTTGTTGCCACCTACCTTAGGAATTTGTCTGCATTTACTTCTAAAAACTCAGCATGTCCAAATGTTGGAACACATAGGATGTCTCCCTCCTGGACAAGCCTACAAAAAAATCAGGGAGTTTCACCAGTGAAAAAAGAGTAAATCCTGCTGGTTGTGTGTCCTCCCTGCCCCATACCACACGCATTTTTACAGGAAAGAATGTAGCTATTCACACCCTCTCACTCCTCTCCTGAAAATAAAACTATAAATAGCCACTTCAAGATTTAGCATGTGACTAGGCATATTCACACTACTAAGGGGAACCTTCTGGGAACGGTACAGAAGCTGAATGCCATTGAAGAGCGTCTCTTCCAGACAAAATAGCCTCCTGATCCCTGGAATGGCTGAGTTAATTCCACCAGCAAGCCTCGAGAGCCAAATGAAAAAGGTTCAGGGGAAGGTGTCATAAGAGAAGATGGCAACACATCCAGTTTCCCAATTACTGAACTTGGTTCAAAGCTGAAAACTGGGGTTACGAACATGCCTCAGAATGGAGGTTTGTGGGCAGCACCTGGGAGCCCTCAGCATCGGACTGTAGACCACGAGGAGACACGAAGACGACTGCTGAAGGACAGGACAACAGGTGTCGCGTGCAAGCGAAGCACAAGCAGACATTCTAAAACTAGTCGGCCTGGGCATTAAGGTGTTGACTAGGCACGCCATCAGCATGTATCAGATCTGTGCCGCAAACACGGAGCGAGGGTACGGGTGAATCTCGTGAATACACCCCACGAAAAGAAACGCGTCTGCTCCCCGCGCAGCAGCTCACCGGGACGTTTCGAAGTGCTTGTAGAGGAGCTGGTCGTAGCTTCCCCAGGCGCTGTAGGCCGGTGAGCAGACGATCTCTAGGTGCAGCTCCTTGGCGAAGGGGGGCACGGACAACACGGACCGGCTGCCTTTCCCATCCGCGGCGCCGGATCTCTCGTACCTCTGCAGAGGGGAGAGGACGCACCGTCAGACCCCGCCGCCGCCACCCCCGGACCCAGAGGCCTCCGCGGCCCCCGGACCCGACTCACCCGCAGGCGAAGCTGAGCGGCGGCGGCGGGCTCGCAACCCAGGTTGAAGGCCAAAGCGGGGG
>VYZV01045101.1:38926-60027 GCA_013401275.1 Pandion haliaetus
GGCTCGGCCTGGGCCAGAGGCGGGTCCGACTTGGAGCCGGGGAAGCTTCCAGCAGCTTCTTACAGGAGCCACCTCTGCAGCCCCCTCCCCCACTACCAAAGAAACTGCGCCACACAAACCCATAACAAGCCTTAGTTACCTTCTACCTATCCCCTGCAGGGCTGTGACTGTGGGCTGATCCCATGCTTGTAAAGCACCTGATGTAAGAGAGCATTTGGGTAAAACCCCAACCAATGCCTGGGCTGGGGCGTCTCTCCCAGGGAAATTCCTCTGGGAAAAGCCCAAGTCACCTAAAGGCTGGACCCTGGCAGACCTGGACCTCTGCTTTGCTTGGAGCAGTTCCTCCTACTTCCCCACTTCCGAAAATAGCCTGGTGACCACATATAAATACCACTGTTCAGACAGAAGTGGTGGGGTGTTCCAGGAACATCAATACGCCCTATGGACCAGGCATCCTGTGTGTCTGAGAAGAAACGTATAGAAGTGTATTATTAGTGTCTTGTCATCAAGTGGACAAAGGGTTTTAGGGGAGCACAGAGCAAGGCACACATCCTGGCCGAAGAGCTTAACTTCTAAGCTTTAATCAGAAGAATTAGGGCTTTACTTTGGCTCTAATTTAATCAGAATGAATAGCGGAGGTGCTCATGCCATTTCGTGGGCACGGTGCTATCTGCTTGGGGCATTCCCTCCTGCCTTGCGTTCGCCAGGCAGCACCCCTGGGTGACCAGGGTCTGACTGCCAGCAACAGGTACTCTCCTGATGACCACAGCTCAGCTCTGAGCACCTCGGGCAGGACAAAGCCCTCTTGGCTCTGGGGAAACTGCCCGGGCTGGCTTTGCCCTTCCACTGGGGGCTTAGCTTTAGGTCGGCTCCCACAGGGCTGTCCGAGGTCTCAGCTACCTGGAAACATGTGCACGTGACTGATGGCAGCTCCGGCAGGTCTCCTACGTCTCTGCTCACTCAGCACCTCCTTTGGGCTGGAGCCATCAGGAAACGGCCCCTGTTGGTCATTTTATTGCCAGCTGGACTGTAGCCTGGGACCTAGTTTAGCCCGGCTTCCAGTACCTGTGCAGTTGCGTGGCCGTGCTGTGGGTATAGCAGAGCTGGACCAGGTCTCCCAGCAGCAATAGTGAGCATAAAGGAAGGAGATGTGTTCCATTCATGGCAGGCCTCTCCACCCATGACATGGGGGTTGCAGATGCCTTGGTAGGCTGGGACCTGTGTACGTGGGGGGAAAGGACCTGGGGCTAAATCCAGGGCAGGCATTGCTCTTCCCCCCAACTCAGCACCTGCCTCACCCACCACATCATCATGGGATCGCTTTTCCTTCCTTTTTAACTGCAAAATGGCACTTTGAGGAGTGACATTTCACCTGGCAAGCTCCAATTCAAGGCAAAGAGCCCGAAACTGTCACTGGTTAGAGCAAACCACCCCATCCTTCTGATGTGAGCCACTATGGTCAGAGGGCTCTTGCCACTCACCTCTTTCCACCCTCTTTTTTAACACTCTCATCTGTTCGCTTTTGCCCAGAAGCAAGCCCATCCCTCATCGCAAAGCCAGACCCCAGCTGCCCTGGGCACAGTGCCACCCCACTACTCTCCTCCCTGGCCAGAGCAAATTCCCGACTGTGGCAGCAGGCAAATACTAGGCACATGCACTGAATGTGACCCTCATTCCAGTGCCTCTCAATCCTCCTTGCTGCACTTCCAGCCCACAGAAGTGGCTCGGATCTTCCTGAGCAAAATCTAATCAGGCCTGTGTAAAATAATGGAGGGTGAAAGAAAAGCCCTGACCGTTTTTCTAAATAATACCAAAAAGCTGTAAGTATGCGGTCGGCCTGCTTGTTCTTACTGCCTGGGATCAGCCTGATTATTCAGGGATTCATTTTTATTTCTGAGTTTTATTTTTTTTCATTTAACAGCTGCACATTAATAAAAACTCCATTTATTGGAGGATTTGGCTGGGATTGCTATAATAAAATAGAAGGATTTGTGCCGGGCACTAAAAGAACTCTCTGCAAAAAGTAGTGTTTTTCCAGTGATTAGGAGCGCCGGAACATATTGTTTTGCTGTGTAGCCCCGTCACTGCTGAGGATGGTGACAGATGTCTTGTGTTAATGTTGAATGATTAAATGCCATTTCTGAAGCCACTCCCTAGCTATGTACCACGGTGCTGCTTCACCCACACAATCTGCCTTCAATCTGTTCCCTTTGCCGAGAGCATCCCGCCTTGCTGTCTGTCAAGAAGCCCCCATCACAACCCAGGCTGCATGCCGTGCCCCAGGGCCAGCCACTGTCTGGACATCAGCCTTTCAGTCACCCTGTAAGGACCAGACCAACTGTCACTGCAACTCAAAGATGGAGGAGGAGGCAGCCAGCGGAAGCAGAGAGACAAGTACAGCTCTTGGGCTTCTCACCCTGTCAGGGTGCCCTTCACCTGAACCACTAGTTTGGTGGGAAACGTGAGGCCAGCCCAAGACGTCACTATTTCCATCCCTATCCACTGCTCTGCTAAAAGAGGTGATATGTCCCTGCAGACTAGGCCACTGCTACCTTGATCTCATTTTTGACCATTGCCTTTGAGCAAGGCAAAGAACATCCTAGTTATGGGTGTCTACATAGCCAAGTCCAGCTGCACCAGGGGCTCCACAAGCTCTCTCGCACTGGCCTACTTGCTTTCCAGTGTCCTCAACCCATCTCCTTTTACTCCCTTATTCTGCTAAACCACTACAGCCCACAAACCACATCCTGCCCTGCCCGAAACCAGGTAAGTAACTTGACTCTGGGAAAAAAAGAGCCTCTGCCCAGGAGGAGAAGATGGGCAGGCCAGCAGCGAGGTGGAAGTGGTGGCTCACTGCTATCTACCTGAAATTTAGCAAACAGCGATGCTCCTCTTCTAAAAGTTTGCTCTGGCCTTGGCAAACACACACACAGATGCATGCATGCATGCACATACACACAGATCCTTCGTCAGAACATCTGTATCCTCTGGAAGTATGTTGTCTTTGCAAAACCATTATCTGTTTGGCATCTGTTGCAATGACCTACTCCAGTGACAAGTCGCGCGCACACCACTTCTGACCCCCATGTCCACATGCAACGTCTGAGTCCCAATGCAGCACAGAGGACAAATAAGGTTGTTTCTCCAAATAGAGCCGATATGGTAGGGGGAAGGGAGGATCCGGCTGGGGAAAATCTGGCTGTTCACATGCATTCACACATGTCGCTACAAGTCCTGTCAGTCAAGGAGAAAACATGGTAGGGGGCAATTTGGCAAGCTGGGAGGTGCAGAAAGATGTTAAGGAGGGTGATGGCCCCTTGGGAAGCCAGGCCGGGCCAAGATGGTGTGACTGCATCCATTCAAGCCATCCGCAAACAGCACCCTTCTGCCCACCTCTGCTCCTTCATTCACCCCTCTCTGCTCACCCCGTGGACTGGGGGGCAATGTCCCCCCTCAGCCCAGAACCAAGCACCACCGAAGACGTCATCCCCCCCCGGGCTGCAGCAACGTGGCTGCGCAAGGTGGCTCTTCTGCAAAGCGTGAGGAAGTGGGAGGGCAAGGTGGTGCCAAACAGCAAGAGGCCTAAATTGACTTATTTCTACCACCTCTCCTTTAAAAAACTATGAAACCTGCTGTCACTTGCTAATCCATCAGCCTGACAGGTCAAGTAAAAGCAGGTTGCCCACTCGCTTTCACTTCTCCCCCAACTTAATCTCTGTGCTAAATTACAAGTTGATAATGGGTTCCCATTAATTATTGATTTTCCAGATAATACTTGTTAAAGTAGAATTAACGCTATTGTTTCTGAACAAATACTGCCCAAATACTGTGTTTAGCGGGCTTGTAATCAGCTTTACCCACTTCTCCTCTAATCTGATTGAAACAGATTTCCTACCAAATCTTTTTTATCATTTTGTTGATATTAAAAGGTCACATATTTATGCCTGCCCAAAAGTTTAATTTAAGTTACTGCAATTGATTATCATTACATGCTCGTATGTGAACAGCAGAATGCTGATGGATGCAACTTTAATTTAGACTGGGAATGAGGAAGCAGAGAGAAAACAGAAGAAGTATACTTTCCATGGTGTTCAGTGAGTGATGTTAGGCATTGTACATTTTAGCTTATTTTCCCAAGCCCTATATTATGATTCTGTTCATCATAATGCCTTTTGACCTGCTGCATTTACTCCATCATAATTATCCTTTAATACTCTTATAAATGAACTTTTAGCTTATCTTCCGTTAATTCTCAGAACAAGCAAAGCACACACGTAACAAACAAAGCCATCTAAATAAAGTGTTTAACCCTTTTGGTGGCTTTCCCTGATTATTCAAAGGCAGGACATGCGTTTAAGAGGTAGGTGGCTTAATTACACTTCCTCTCACGAGGTGCAGAGCATGTGGTAGCACTTCAGCCCCTCCTCAAGCCAAGCCCCATCAAATGACCCTCTGAAAAGCAAAAGCAATGAATTAAAACCAAAGCAAAACTAGCTGGCAAGAGTACCACAGATCAGCCTGGGATTTCTCCAGTGTTGGGCAGCTGCCCAAGCCGAATGGCACACGGGACCTGAGACGAGCTAGTTAGAAAGGGAAGGTGGAGGCAATTTGTCTTAAGCACTTGAGAGGCTTCAATTCGATTTCTAGCTCAGCCATGAGCTCTCAGTGAGCCCTTGGATAACTCAGCTCGCTAGAATGTGGAGGGAATACCCCTGCCAGGTCTGTCCTGTGGACCTGCACCCTGGAGCAGTGACCATTTTTCACAACGCAGCCATCAAAGAGCTCATGGTACTAAACACTGTATCACCTTCCAACTTGTTTTTCCTCCACAGCCAGGCTCAAGCCATGGTGGGAAATGGGGACACACCAGCTTGTTCCACTTACCATGTTTCAGAGTTTGGCACATAATCACATCTCAGCTATGGTGTCAAAAAAGTTTTCGCTAAATACAAATATTCCAGCAATATGATGTCTGGGGAGCACAAGACCAACACTGGTTTGCAGCTGTAGCCAGGTGCAGGCGAAACCCTGCAGACTGGACTGGAGGCATCATCTGCCAGCAGAGTCCTCCTTGCCCTTCATAACCCAGGAGAGACGAGAGTCTCCAATACTTCCAGCGCCTTGGACACCTGCCACTGACCCGGCATGTCAGACTCCCTCAAACTCTTCTGCAGATGGCAAAGCTGCAACCCATCTCTGCTGTGACCTGATTTCCATGATCCACCTTGCGACGAGCAAGTGGTAGCTGGCACTGGTCAGTGCCTGCCTCCCAAGGCGGAGGACAGGCGCCCGGGCACCCACCACCCAGACAGCCCTACTGCCCATGCATTTCCAAAGGTCCCAGATGGGGACAAGATAAGTAAGAGATCTGTGGCACCATGAGGGGTCACCTCCTCGGCAGGAGGTACCTGCTGCTGCTAGCAATACAATCGCAGCTCCTCTTGCCATGGTCACTCCAGTCTCCTTGCTGCAGTTATTTATTATATTTGCATGACAAGCAAAGCAAGGGAAGGTCCCTTTCCTGGAGATTTTGTTAAACCTGGACATACAAGGGCAGAGAAATGGAGCATTTTTTTCCCCAAAGGAGCTGAGACACAGAGGTTAAAGACCAGATCCAATACAGGCTTTAGCTGCCTGGGCCTCAGACTTTAGGTGTCTCCATGCAACCCTGCAAACCTTAAACACCTTCTAAGCAGCTGGTCAATGGTCAGCCCGAGGGGCTGCACATTTTCCCAGGACACATGGCAATGAGGTCCCATGGGCAGAGCAAGGAATGGAGATGTGTGAATTCTTCAACCACCAGGTCATCCTGAAATGGCTCCACATACAGCAGGGACTCACCTGCTTCAGCATTTCCTTCCCCATACGCATCCTGCATCTGATTGTTCCAAAGGCAAACTGCTTTCATTTTCCATCAGTTCATCAGAGAGTATCTCACCTGCATAATTCAGAGGTAGCTAGAGGATAACTCATTAGAAACATTTCTTAAGATCCTCTTTTATAGACTGGGTAAACTCTGCAACTTGCCAGTGAAAATCAAACAGATTTTCATGGAAATTTGGTGATATTCAGTGAAAAGCTATTAGCATGCATAATGAGAAAATACCTAATTCTCCCAAAGAAGGTTTTATGCCCATAAGTGCATCTACAATAACCTGGAAGGGTTAGATTATAGCTAGTAATACCACACAGACCTCTAAAGGAGATTAACTCAGGAGTTTTGTTATTAAAGGTGTACTGTTTGGGAGTCTAACTCCGCTAGTGATAGATACTAAACAGTAGTAAAAAAGGTTAATATCCCTGAGTGGCTCTACGAGATGACTTGCCCACATTGGTGCACATTCCACTAAAAAAAGATCTCAATAAATGACAAATGAAACAGCCGCCCTATTTGGTCCCCAGCCCATCTTAATTGTTCTCTAATATTATTTGCCCTCACAAAATCCTGTTATAGTCTTTTCCCTGGTTTTGCCAGCAAGATGATGATTCTTTCAAAGTCACGGGGCTGGATCCTCAGCTGCTGTGGACCTGACCCGCTTTGTCAGGTAATGGGACTATGTTGACTTACATCACTGGGGAATCTGGTTGCTCCCCTGCTTCACGTGGAATGGACTCACAAAGACTATCAGTTAGCTTTAAGACTATCATGTTTTTATTGTAAAGAAATCACTCTGAAAGCATTTTTCCCAATTCAGTTTTTAAGAATCCAATCCTCTGCTGTAGCTTAAGGACAAACAATTGCACGATTACCACCAGCAGAGCCAAGGCCAACTTGAGAAATTTTTATTTATTTCCTGGTAACATAATCCACATTCCACAGAATTTGCCATGTGAAATATACTCCTGTGTAATACCAAAGTGTTAATGGCACAGAGTAAAACTGCAAGCTGGTTTGAAATCCAGAGATTTTGAAGGAAAAGATATGAAATCACATAATGCAGCTCCATAATCGTTTGACAATAACTGATCCTTTTATCCGATTATTATTTCAGTTGCGTGTCTTTAATAAAATGCAGCAGTTACCCATTCCCCAAAGCATTTGGACCACAGTTATGACCAAAGAGGGGTGGCCTGCACCAGGAAAGCTGGGTCCTGGTCCTTCATTACCCCATGCACAGCCTGAGCTCCTCAAATCTTAGGACCATCAATGGGCTGAGACATAGGATCACATCAATAATTGCTTTAAACTGCAGTAGCCCCAATGAAATTGTTGCACCAATGGTTACTGACTGGCAGGCAGGAAATGGCAAGGACCAATATAGGAATGTAAAGACAGCGTTGAAAAAGACTGTGACTAATAAAGTCAAAGAAAGTAAGAAGGAAGTCTTTATATTTACCAAGAGCAAACATATCTCCTGCTTGTTAGCTAGCTTTCCTACAATACACTGCTTGTTAAGCTGCCATTCACAGTTCAGAATAATTTTCTTTTAGTCAGTAAACTTTTGCAGTTTTAAACAAGGAAAGAAGCAGTGGTCACCTCTTTTGGTGATAGCTGCCGGAAACTACCAGCTCCTTAACTTTCCAAGGGGAAATTCTCCAACACTAATAGATCACTTAATTTGTAAAGAATTTGGGAGAGCTAAGACAGCACCAGGGAAGTCTTGCTTTTTATGGTTTCAGAGAAGACAAATGATCCTTTTCTATCAGAGTAGAAGTTGGCTTAAAGAATGTAAGTATGTTGATAAAATAATACTATGGCTTCTCAAATAAATTTGATTTCATTCTGATTTTAAAAGAAATAAGTGTTACACAATATTGGCTGTGCCCATATTGACCAGTTTTCAATCGATTTAACTGCTAAATCCTCAAATCAACACCAGCCTTTTCTCAGCCCAGTAGAGTTTGGTTAACCACCAGTCTGCAAAGAAACATTAAATGTTACAGGGTTTTCATCACATTTGCAGAGGATTAAAAAATGAGCACTCAATAGCACAGGGTCAGGTCAGATACACAGATAAATTTAACCACCTCCAGATATACATTATTGTTTTCAAAAAAGCTACAGTCAAATGCAAGGCTATATCTCAATGGAAAATGACTGCAGACAGTCCTTTGGGATGGTGCCTAAAATAGCTGAAGAAAAGGTTGAATAAAATGCCATGGTTGGTACACATTGTCCCTCTGAAGTGAGATGAATTTGGATAACAAAGGAAGGGACGTACTTTTCACCATGGATTCCCTAATGTCATTCACAGCAGCCAAAAAATGGGCTGTTCTTAGCTGTGCCAGCTATGAACTTGGCTGTTCATACATGGTGTCATGTGTACATGGGGTACAGTAAAATTATTCATCCCCAAAAAGCACATTATCAGAAACTAGGGCATAAAGATATGAGGCAGAGAGATATTTTTCTCTTTTTGTTTTGTTTTGCTGCTGTTTTGTGGCCCTTGGGGACTGAGCGACAGAGATGTAGAGGGGGATTTGCCATAACTCACCAAATCAGTTCACAAGAAAATCCATGTTGAATTTCTGGAGGAGAAGGTCAGGAAAGATGCAACTTCTTTTGCCTTCACAAATTCTGTAACTGGAAAGGAAAAGTCCTTGCGTTTTGCCTTCCAAATAGTCTAGTGGAAAAAAAAAATAGTCCTACAAAATTGCAAAAGTGGCATGGAAATCATACTGCCTTGGTCATCCCTTGCTGGCATCACTCTGCAAGATACTGGCTGTTTGGGAAAACACCAAGTAACCTGGGATGCTTCGCTACTGACTACAGACCAGTTAGACGGATCCGTGACGTGGGTCTGATTTTCACATATGCCCCACTCTACCCAATTCCCACTGACAGCTATGAACACCACAGGCTCACAGCACCCCAGAAAATCAGGCACTGTGTATCTGTACAGCAATGATTGTGGGCTTTTTATGTCTTTTTCTTGTAATAAACAGGCAACGATGAATGCAGCAAAGGAAGATGTGCCAGAACAGAGTTATGTATCAGAGAACCAGCCATCAGAGCCAGGCTGGACAGGAATGAAGTGGCTGACCTAGTGCAAATGCACAAACCTTCATTAAAGTCAGCCACTATGCCAAATAATTCAAGAGCAAATTCTTGTTAGAACAGTATTTTTCAAAGTCTTTAGAGCTGTCAAAGATATCTGCAGAGCAGTAAGTTTTCTTTCTTTACCCTGATCAACTGCTTGAAGTTAAAGATAGTCCTACAAAGCATCTGCAACAGTGGCCTCTGAGATTTCCCAGATGATATGCAATGTCCATGTAGCACATTCACACCTCCTGACCAGAACTTGCTTTTCTGTAACTTTTCATAGCCCTGGCAGTAGCCTCTGGCCTGCCAAAGGTCTAGATATCGGGCTGAAATCCACTGGTCCAGAAGATGATGATATAGCAGGAGCTGAATAGTTATATCAGGGCCTGCAAGGCATGCAAGGTAAGCAGCTGAGCTAAAACCCAGCTCAGGAGGACCCTTCTCCTTCCTCATGATGGTGGAGAAACATCAGCAGGTTCAAAGCTGGATAACTGAACCCATACACACCTACAGAGATTATAAAAGGTGGTAAAAGCACAAGCTCTTTCTTTTTGGCATGTACAGATTAATTGAAATGTCTGACCAAAATGCCCAAGTACGACAGAGAGAGGCACACCTCATCTATAATTTTCTTCTGCTGATTAGGTAGCAGTGACCTGCAGTTTGGGTTTTTGAACTGGAGAACTAAATGCGGTGTGAACACTGATCAGGACTGTCCATTCTGTTAGACTCCTTTCCTTCCAACATGACTCTCCACCAGCTCCGGCAAATTCAGACCAGAATAAAACTAATAACGTTAAATCAGGCTGAATAGATTGGTGACTCTGGTACTTCTTTGGCTGTTGAAATCCCAACATGCGATTTCTCCAGAAATGAAGGAGCAGTTCAGTTACAGGATTGGGGTCACATCTTCAAGCACAGAGCATATGCACCAGTGATGGCAGTACAAGCTGACAGCTGTCATAGATTTTCTCTCACCAGGAAAAAAAAATGCTATTAAATGAGCAAAAAACTTTGCACAACACATGCCACCATTATACCAGCATCATCCCAGAAGCTTAGAAAGACACAGAGGCAACATCCCTGGGAACCACTCTTTTCCTCCTAGGGGTCCCACCCATTGCCTCTCCTCTCTGAGCAAGAGGTGAGAACTGCGTATGTGTGTGGAGAAAGGCATTTGTCCATATAATCTTACTTATTCATGGGCCTTCCTTAATAGTAATGGTAAGAATAATAAATCCTGTGGGAGCAACGTAAACAATTCATGGGTGGATGTGCAAATGGGCAATCTGCAAACTAATTGCCCCGCACAATACGCTGTGCAGACAGGTTGTCCCAACACTGGCTTTGCTTACTTTTTGTACATGGTGGCTGCCTGGTAAGAGGCGGTTGAAATGCTTTCTGGGCAGACAATGGGCTTGCTCAACTGTGCAACTATTTCAGAGGGAAGCTATCCCGCCCACCCCGGGTGGCAAAGGTTTGTTCTGCCTGTGTCCAGCTGCCATGTCGTGCCAGGAAAATACAGGGGCCATGTGCAGGACAAAACAGTTTTGCCTTATTGCCTCTGCTGGCTCGGAAGGACACAGAGAATATCAGCAGCATATGGGCCTCGGGGGATTTCAGCCATTTAACAAACATTATATGCTCCATAACAAAACAACAGTATTTCAATACTTAGATCAACCAAATAACTAAATTAAATTCCCTAGACGATGAAGGCTGGTATGCTAATTGGCTTGCCTTGTGGATTTTCTATGCAGCTCCCCAAGAAACAGATTGGCCCATTTTTCAGGCAACTGATTGTTAATTGGAGTAATGAATAGCAGGCTCAAGGGGCTGATCACTTTGCTTGGTAAATTCAAACCCCCATTATTCATGAGGACAAGCTAGAGGTGAAGTGGTTTTCATGGGAGGTGGGCAGACAGGCTGGTGCTGCGTCAAATCAAATGTGTTTTTCTTTCCCTTTACGCTGGGAACACAAGGGAAGGTTTAGCACCTGATTCCCCCATCCCTCTGAGATGCTGTGCTCTTCAAACAGCTGAACCACCCGCAAGGGCTTCCCCCGTTGCCTGCAGAAGGCCAGCCGGTACCTTTATCGAGCAGGCCTCCGTGGATCTCCTGCTCTGGCTCTGCGGTCCCTAACACAAACAACCCCTACTGCCTCTGGGTTTGCTACGCTTTGCTTCCCTGGTAGCTCTGATGGGCTGGACAGAAGTGCTTGAGGGGCAGGAGCAGGCTGGTGCAGCCAGGTCAGCAGGACACAGCTCCGAGGCTTCTCCCTTCATTGTCCCAGCTCCTGCATCCTCAGGGGGCCACACAGCCACTGCTCCTTCCCCTTCCCAATCACTCACCAGCAGTGGTTGTCCTTCCCCACTATTGCAGCTTCCCAAGTTGGTTAGAGGAACACAATTGGGGTGTGGGGAAGGTGAAGCTTGGGTCTTGTCTGCTCTTTGATCTAGAAGACCCAGTCCTCAAGCCTGCACCAGGAAGGATGAAGGCTGTTACCTTGTTTCCCACCCCACTCTCTCCAATGCCTGGCTTCAATTTCAAATAGAGTGTGAAAATGCTGAGCCCTCTCTGTTCCCACAAACTTTGCTGTAAGCCAAGCTCTCAGCATTGCCCCGGGGCTGAGCAGCCCTCTTCAGACCTGGCTCCATGGTAGCACACAGGACACCTGTATGCTTTTCCGAGCAAGCTTCCCTGCAACTGCTTTCTGCACCAAGACCCCAGGTAATGACTGCCTGAAAACCATGGCCGAACTATTCACCAAAGACTATACTCAGAAAGTTTTAGAAATGGGTCCCATTAGGGTATTTCAAGTACTATTCCGCAACCGGAATAGCTTTTCAGTTTGTTAGCTGAACCAAAAAATAGCTTTTCTAAATTCACAGTTACCCAACCAAAATATTTTAACTTGTTAATACATCACCTTTCCAGACAACCACAGTTATGCATTCTACCAAAACGTAGCAATTGTTTTAGTTGCTTATTCTCCAATAAATGCACAGTTTCGGTTTCATGTTGAGCACAAAGGTGGCTCAAATGAGCACACACGTACCTAATGTCAAAAGTCACTTCTGAAAATCTCACTTACAGCACAATTTTTCTGCATCACGATATCAAAGTAACTGAGCTCATCAGAGAGACTAAGATTACATTTTGCAAGAGGAGACTTATTTTCATAAATTATCTTAGAAGACAGGTAGGTGACCCCATTTACTGAGAAAAAATGTGGCACAAGAAGACACTCTATATTCAAAAGCAATTAGTGGGTGCCCAAGGTGGGTGCTCCAAAATGTCCCGTCCTCAAAGTGCAGGGAGGCTAGGTTTTGGATTCTTAAAGTGCCTCAGGTTGAAAAGCAGAGATTTCCTATGGTTGCTTCTCCAAGCTGCTCCTAACTATTCATCCAGGCACTTCTGCATTCACCCTGGCATACGAGTGCTTTATAACTGACAGTGAATTTATCATTGGGGCAGTAGAAAATACATTCATTTTATAGGAACCAAACCACTGAAAATTAGTTTTGCTTCTTCAAGGAAGCTTAGAAATACTGGAGAACAGTCCTGCAGCTCCTGAAGCATAAATGACTGAAGGCTAACAACAGGCTGCCACTAACATTTATTTGTCAGCACTCAGTGCAAGACATGAAAAAACTACCTGAGAATCCATCTTTTCTTTCAAAGGTGCATGATGATTATTTCACAGAAAAAAATTTAGGCACCCTCTAACAAATAAGAGGTTCACAGTGTTTCAGAGCGGAAAAGTGACTTTCTGGATCATTCTCCCTTATGTGACTCTATGCATTCATGACCAATGTACAGGGTCAGGCAAAACCACATGGAGGACTGGGAGCAATGAACTCCTCCACAAGGGGCACTGGGACAGCAGAGAACCTCCAAAAATGGCTCTCAGGGCATGAGAAGTGACATTCAGCGAAGAAGAAAACAATACTGCACTCGGATCTGATGCAGATGGTTAAGTTGGGCATAGTCCTCTGAATACAATGCCACATTTTTGAAGGTACCCTAAATTAAAGTCAAGGTTTGTTTCTGATGAGTTCCTCTGCAGCTTCTGAGATAAATACAAGAACAGCACCTGTGAACAGCTATTTACTTCTCCCTCCGTAAAGCTGACATTAAAGTTTCATAGAGTAAAACCCACAGAGCTGTATCTCAGATCTCCGTGGCTTCAGCTCCTCTTGCTGCTCAAGGAAAGCAGTGTAAGAGAAGGCGGTGCTGCCTCAGACAGCACTGTCACATTGAAATGGGCCTCTGAAGGTAGTTTTTCTCTTTAATCTGACCCAGGCACATTTTTGTACAATGAAGAAACATGCCCTAGTAACTCTTCAGGTCAGATTTAATTTTAAGATTGGATACCTTGGGTTATATACACAGGGGGGAGTCGGCAGCCAGCTTTATTTCCATATTTCCATTCCAACACATATCTAGCAGTAGAATATTATCAATATTAAGGAAAGACAGACACTTTCAGTTTTCTGTTCTTCATAACTTTAAATTGCTCCTAACATGCTTTATGTAATAGGCATGAAACTGAACACTGTGAAAACAAGTAATCATACAAAGATCCAAATCATTGCACAAAACCCACAGCTACTGTCTGTAGTTGACAGTCTAACTGGCAGCTAAATACTAAGGGCATTTTTCAGGGGTCAATACTATCTAGGTCTCTGTTAATGACCTGGAAGACAGGATGCAATGTACTCTCGGCAAGTTTGCATGCTGCATCAAGCTGGAGGGCAGGGCTGCTCTTCACAGGTACCTGGACAGGCTGGAGAAGTGGGCTGACAGGGGCCTCATGAGGTCCAGCAAAGGCACATGCCAAGTCCTGCCCCAGGACAGACAGAAATCCCCATGCAAGAGGACAGACTGAGGGCTAGCTCCATGGAAAAGCCCCCCGGGAGCCAAGCTGATCAGTATCAGCAGCATGCTCTTGCAGCAAAGAAGGTTAACCATGCCCTGAGCTGTATTAGCAAAAGGGGAGCCAGGAGGAGAGGGAAGAGACCCTACTCTATTCAGCACTTGTTTGTCCAACCTGGAGCCGGAGAGGCAAAGGGGAGAGCTTACTGCTATCTGCAGCTACCTAAAGAAGAGAAGACGGAGCTGGGCTCTTCCCAGAGACCTTCAGTGACAGCACAAGAAGTGATGGACACAAGCTAGAACATGGCAATTTCCTATTAGGTATCAGGAAACAAATCTCACCTTATGGGTGGTTCAGTCCTGGGACAGGGCCCAGAAAGTCTCCATCCTCGAGATACTAAAAACTCAACTGGGAAAGGCTTTGAGCAACCTGATCAAACTCCAAATTTGGCCCTAGTTTGAGCATGGGAACCTCAAAAGGTCAGTCTGAAGCTAAATTATTCTAAGTTTCAAATACCATGGACAAAATGTTTTTAAAACCAGAGCATTTTTACCAAAAGTTGCTTTTTTGAACCTTAATGTCATACACCATACATACATACATACCTTGATGTCATACATCGTAATAGCTCTCAAAAGCTCTATAGAAGAGGTTGGGATCAATTTTCTGCAGAGGAAGCAGAATGATAAGGTGGGAAAGGACTTTCTTCTCCCTCAGAATATTTGCAATTGACTCCAAGATTATGACAAGATCATAAAAATCTTTATTAACAAAAGCCTGGTCAAGGCACAGGCTGTCTATTCATCTAGACAAACCTTTGCCACCTGACAATCAGTTTAGCTAATGAATAATACACATATTTGAACAAACGCTTCACCCACACACTCACTGGTAGAACATACATTTTTGACTGCCTGGAAACCCATCCCTAACATGAGACATGGGGAACAATTCCTGAAATCACGAACAATTTAACATGGTAGCAATTTGTTTTCACTTCCCTCATCCTCCCCATCCATTTCTTCTTCAAAACAAGCTTCTTGAAGGAATTATGGATAATATTCACAGTGCTACGTGACAGCCCACAGATGGATGCATTTCTAATGAATTTGGAGAAGTTAAAAGCGCACTGATAGCAGACATGAAAAAAATCTGGGGAATTCTCCTTAATTAGATTACACTCTGTGCACCCTGTCTGTATGAATGAGGACACAGCAGTGGAAACCACCTGACAGCGTTGTTAATAGAACTGCTAGGGTTTGTAGTAGCAGACATCTGTTTTAAAGTCGTGATCCACATCTGCCCCTAGAGGTCAATCAGCCAGGCTTTGGACCTCGGTCTAAAACATTAAAAGCAAAATTCATACTTGCTGGGAGCAGGTGCAATTCCATTAAACTCATCACATTTCAACATCACCCTAGATTTCAAACAGTTCCTACAGTCTGCAAGCAAGGCACAAGTGCAAGGAGGAATAAACCCATTTATTATAAAATGTTCAAATTATCAGCAGGGTGTAGTAATGCTGTTTCCCAGCCTAGAAGTGTGTCTCAATTGAGCGACTGAAGTGCAAAGCACACTTGGCCCCTACTTGCTGCCCTACAAGTCAAGGGCTTGAAAATTTTGCTGTATTTTCTCCCTCACAATTTTCTTGCATACAGACATGCATAAAGACATATCCCCTTGCCTAGAAGAGCAATAAAAACAATTTTACTTTTTGTTTTCTGAAAGCAGAATCAATTCAGGTTTTATTGCAATAATCCAAGGCACGGGTCAAATATGGAAGGGGCAGAGCAGGAAAATCTGGAAATGATCCTCCCACACGTCACTGCAGACAACAGGCACACACCTCAGTATAAATAACTGCTAAGCCATCCCCATTCATGTTTTTAATTAGTGCAACCTATTTAACAAATAGACACATAATATAGGTCAATTATGTAGGTCATGATAAATTTGTGAAGAACTTTAGCCTGTAGGGCACCAAAAAGACCACATTGAGGCAGCATTTTCAAAACTGCAGCTCATTTCGGGACATGGCTTGTGAATAGCAGTGAGGAACAGCAGAGACCTGCTCGATTTTTCTGTTTTGTGGTGCAACAGCCACAACCACTAACAAAAACACCAGTGACATCCCCTGGGAGACAGCCTCTGTGATACGATCACATTTCTTCTAGACAAACCCCATGCAAAGCCACTAAGATCATCTGTCACAGCCTACTATATTGCAGAACAAGAGCAAAATATACTTACCTAGCCTGACTTAAAAGTGCTTCAATGTTTGAATTTATTGCCACACAATACCTTTAGCTTGGAAAAAAAAAAAATTCCCAGAAGACAAAAAGACATACTATTTCAGACCACAGAAATCATTGGAGCATCATTAGAAAAGCAAAGACAGAACTAGAAAACCAAAGCAGTCAGTGGAGAACCTACATGTGAATATGGCAAAGGCATGTTTTGAACCTGATTTCCTCAGAATAGGAGGCTTATGTGATTGTTTTGCCCACCTGATGCCCCTCCAAAACTATTGAACCAGTTACTAGTTTCAGCCACAATTGCCAGAAATATGTCTCAAAGATATTTAATTTCTATGAGTTTGTCAAAAACTGGTGGGCATCCAGAGGAGATGGAGAAATATCTTATTTATGCTTTCTCCATAGGAAAGGAAATGGCAACTCAGCATTTTCCTAGTACATTTGACCATGGTCCTCTGACAAGGGACACAGGCAGCTCCAGAGAAGCCACAGTATGTGCCAAGTCCTGCCTTGCTAGAAATTTTGGGGAGGAATGATGAGGAACCACAGTGGAGGGCACTAGGGAGCAGCAGGTGGCATGTGGGGTTTCAAGTAAGGGACAGGACTGCAGAGTTACCTATCCAGCTCAGGAATATGGGGAGGACATGGGGATAGAATATCACAGCAAACACTACAGGTGTGTGGTTTGCAGCAAGGAGATAAAGGGGTTGTGGGACACGGATCTGTAGGGAAACAAGCTTAATGTTCACTGTTCAATGAACATCACACTTTTCTGCTGAAGGTCAGCACCACTGCAATTTGTTCTTTGAGATAAAGAGAGAAAATAAATCTTGAATGGGATTTTGAGCTGTAGGTTTAGTTGCTGTTACCTTTCCTTATTATTTCCAAAATATTTTTCTTCTTCAGGCAATCCCAACTCGTCCCACCATGGGACAGCACTTCTGGCTTCCTGGACTGCTGTTAGCAGAGGAACTCCAAAAATCTTCAAATGAAGTATCTCAGTACCTTAAACATGCAAGAGTATTAATAGTATTACTAGTTAAGTGGCTGGGGAGCATCTGGGACCCAGGACGCAGCTGGGAACTGAGATGCAGAGCAACAGTCAAGGGGCTGGTGCCCGAGCACCTGTGGGCTGCTACGCCAGCTTCACTGGCACCAGCACCAGCCACAAGCTGGGAATAGACTCCTTACCCCTTTGAGTTTCCCAAACTGCACTGCTGCCTGGAAAAGCCAGTCCCCACGCAGGGCAGGGGCAGAAGCACCAAGGGAAACATGCTCTGCATAGGGAGCCTTAATTAACTGTGCAGCTCTCAGAGGGCAGGTGTTCCAAACTGTGCATGTGCATCCGGATCCACATAAGGCAGCCCAAACTCTATCACTGGCCACATGTCAGCTGATTGAACTCCTGCGTGCCTCTCTGAGGATGCAAGGAGATGAAGCATTTTCTGTAATTTGGCATATGTTACTACCTGGCTTGCACAAAACAACATACCAATCGTGCAGTTCATGGGTACACTGTGCCAAAAATACTGACCTTGTATTTATATCTATAATATAATCTTGTTACTGTTTGCAACAGTCATGACTGAACTGATGAAATAACCTTTTAATTACAGAGTTTCTCGTATTTGTACTATTTGCCTTTGACACTATTTATCAATTCTCATTCAGACATCCAGCACAATTGTTCTTACAACACTGGAGTAAGCGATCATTTCCCAAATAACTTGTTCTCAATAACCTGCATTCTAGCTCAGGTATGATACATATAATATACCAAGCCTATGAATCTAAATGTGCACATGTAAGATATATAATACATCCACCTCACACTTGAAAAATTGTTACAAGCCTCAGACTATATGGCTTGAGTTAATCCTAGGAATGACCACACACAAAACCTTTTTAACCATCTACACTCCCTCCCAGGGCCCTAAATGAGACAAGCAGATTTCTAAGAACAGACTGAGAACTGTTCCCCACGCACATAAATGATGCTTTTCACGGGAGGAAAAAAACCTCCCAGCATTACATTCCCATTCTTTTGAATCTCTAACCCTAACTGCAGCACTGTTTATGAACATATATGTAAGATATATGATAAATAAATACTGTGCTGTTTTGCCCCGTCCCTGAGGAAATGGTGTTGCTGATAAAATACTGCTCTCTGCTGGCCTGGTCTGCTTTTCCATGAGGGCCTCACTTCCCACACTCTTCCCTAGTGACAAGGGGAAAGACCACCTTGTTTTGCTGGCTCTTTAATTGCATTTTTTAGCAATCAGTGACAGGTGCATCTTTCATTTAGGATTGAAAAACATTATATTGCTAAGGCAAACAATATTGGTATCACCTAAATCTTTTGTCTTTAAGGAAAAATGCCAGTAGTCCTTGAACCTGAGCAACTCTACAGAAGTACTCCTGTTTTGTTGCAACTTGAAAGAATTAGGCTGGTCACGTAGCATGCTCCCCATTGTAACAAGCTCAGACAAGAGTGTATTTTTAAATGTAAGGGACTGAAGTCCTGTTTTGGGTTTCAGGAAACTTGCTCCTAGGTGGGAATTTTTACAGCAGCCCAAAATCCCAGTGACAACCACCGGATTTGAGACGGGGCTCCCCGGTCTTTTACTTTAAAGGACAACTCCAGGCCTGGGTAACTCCCTGGCCTGAAACTTGTAGCATCTTTACTCCCTATCCCCATTTTTTGGTTGTTTTACCAAAAAGGGATCACTCAGACCACAGCTAACTGAAACCCAGCTTATTTGAATTGAATTTACTTTCACACTGCCACCAGGTATCGCTGTGCTACAGCTGGTATAGCAATGTCATGGTTTTGGTTTCAGCCCAGCCGGTAACAAAGCACCACGAAGCCGCTCGCTCGCTCCCTGCCCCTGGCCACGGTGGGATAAGGAGAAAAGATAAAAGGCAGCCTTGTGGGTCAAGACGAGGACTGGGAGGGATCACTCCCCACTTATGGTCACGGGCAAAAGACAGGCTCAACTTGGGGAGGAAACAAAATCAATTTAATTTGCTACAAATCAAATCAAAACAAGGATATTAGGAAGCAAAACCAAACCTTAGAACACCTTCCCCCCACCCCTCCCTCCTTCCCGCCTCAACTCTGCTCCNTTCTCCACAGGCTGCAGGTGGGCATCTGCTCCCCAGCTCACCCCCACGGGCTGCAGGGGGACAGCCTGCCATCTCACCACAGGCTGCAGGGCCATCAGCCTCCTCAGGTGCACCTCCTCCCCCTCCTTCTTCACTGACCTCGGTATCTGCAGAGGGGTCCCTCTCACATTCCACTCCCCCTACCCACCGCAGGTTCCCCTTCTTAAATCTGTTCTCCCAGAGGTGCTACCACCAGCACTGATGGGCTTGGCCTGGGCCAGAGGTGTGTCTGACTTGGAGCTGGGGGAGCTTCCAGCAGCTTCTCACAGGAGCCACCCCTGCAGCCCCCTCTCCCGCTACCAAAAAAAACCCCACACCACACAAACCCATAACAACCGGCAATTTTTAATCTGACAGCATCTCCTATTTTGGGTCAGAATAAGGTGATGCCATGCTACAGACTTATCAAGATGAGCCACCCATGCCCAACTGCAAATGTCATTGTCCCCTCAGTCCCAGGGATAAAAGGTATTTACCCAGCAGTCAGGCTGCATCTTTGCTGAGGTTATCCTATCTTCTTCCCAATGGGTTTACAGCTCCTGAGATGCCCCATGAGTGACAGGAGTGCTATAGCAGCAATTTTGGGATTAACACTGACAGGAATTACCAAAGTGCTCTCAGCTGTTATTTTCAAGCTGCCTGTAGACTCAGACAGGTTTCTGTGAAGAAACCACACCAGGTATCAGGGTCTCACTTACCAGCTAGGAGAGCTAGAAATTAAATATAGATTCTGTTGCAATCACACCGTGAGGGAGCCACAAATCTTAAAGATTTTAAGTCTTTGTGCCTTAATCTTCCTTTGTAGGATTCTCCCATTAATATCATGGTTTCTTTTAAGTATAATTAAAAAACATTAAAACAAGTTAGAAAAATAGTTGGAAAGATCAGTTCCATTTACCTGGGTAAAACAGAGAGGGAGTTTGATCTGAACAGTAACCATCATTTGAAATTCCTCAATGCCTGCTACCCACAGGGCTGGGGGGAAAAAAAAAGCCTAATTTACTTTCCAAACACTGCTACAAGGGAGTCACTAGAATAAATAACACCCTGGGAGACTCCACGCTCATACCTACAGTGGGGTCTCTCAGCACAGACGTCTGCACCTGCACGGAGCTGCAGGAGCAACAGCAGGGCTCGCGGGGAGGACGCGAAACTCTCACACGCAGCCGACAGCATCATGGCTTAGACCTCTGCCCTGCATCTGATTTCCAAACATCAGTCTACATCTCTTCATGCCTCGTGCTTGCTGCTGTGTGCTCATGCATGCTCACTCCCAAACTGCCTCTCTTCATTCTTCCAGATCGGGTGAGGCAGCAAGGTGCTGCAGGAGTCATTTTAGCTAGGGAAAGACAAAATTATCTAGATGGAAGCAGAGCCGTTAAAGAACTTAACTGAAGCAGAAAAACTGCTAAAGGAACACAAGGTATGGGTTAAAAAAAAACAGAGCAGCTACACGAGGGTGTCCTTTGCTCACATCTACGAATGCTTTCTGCCTCAGAGCTGGACCAAACTTGCCGGCAGAGAGTTCTTAGGGCAGGGCAGTCCTGCTGGCCTTACCCCAGGGCTACAGGGCCCGGCCCTCGGCTTGCACAGGCCCTGTTCTGCTCCACAGCCACCTTCTGCGGGACAGCCTCTGCCCCGCACCTCCTCCTCCTCTCACCGCGAGGACAGCTTCTCTCCCACCTCTCTGTTTTTGTGGTGTTTTGCCCTTTTTAAAGCACATTTTCCCGGGGCGCCACCGCTGAGAGCTTCCACTGGGCCTTGCAGGAGCGGGGGGGCTTGCTACGGAATCGGCCGTGTCCAGCGCGGGGCAGCCCCC